>RJWJ010031557.1:0-19126 GCA_004363605.1 Indri indri
GATTCCCTCACTTTTCAAACAGAATGCAAACGTTACCTGTACAGAGTAGATGCTCAATAAATGATGGTGAAAACAATTTATTGCGGAAGAACTGGATATTTAAATGCGGATTGTCCCCCAAATCCAAACAGCCTTTCCCCTCTTCCTCGAACTTCTTTAACTGCCAACTCTGGTTTGCCTCCTACCCCTCTGGCCTCTCCTCCTTTGCCTCCTCTCTCCCCTCCCCCCCCCCCCCCCCCCATAAATCTTCCCCCACGTCCTGTCCTTGGCCCTCTCCCCACCGGTCCGCACTCTGCAAGATTCCACACACTCCCCAGCCTGCAGCCTCTGGAGAGACGGGGTTAAGAAGAACCTACCCACAGCCAGCAAAGCCTCTCAGTCGCGGACTCTTAAAGAATAGAAGACACATTCGGTGTGTCATAATCCACTTTCCCACTCAGTGCCTGAGTCCCCACCCATCCTGGAAGCCAAAGTGTAAAGACTGAGCTAAATAAATGTGAGTTATTATCATCATCATCATCATCAGGCTTATAGGGGTGTGGTAGACGAGCTTCACCCATTGGCCAGGGTGGTCCTTGCCACCTCGGTTAGATTCCAGAGGCCCTGGGGGTCTTGGTGACCACTCTGCTTCTTCCTCCCACCCCCAGGCATCTGCCTGCTCCTTCCTTAAAACTCTGGACCCCTTCACATTCTAGCGCCCCCAGGAAAGGCTACTTGAAGGTGTCACAGTCATTTACACCTGAACGTGACTGAATTGGCCACAGCCAGTGGGAAGAGAACTGTGCTCAGGAAGTAGACACCAGGTGCCAGGGGGCGCATGAGGGAAACTCTGCAGAGTGGGGCCGGGACCCAGGGTGGGGAGGCTGGCGGAGCAGCGGCAGCTGTAGACCAGCAGTGAGAAGGCAGCCTCTGCTCTTGGCTCTGCCACTGGGGTGACCAGGCCCCGTTACGGCGTCTTTCTGAGACCCAGTTACCACTTGTGCAAATGGAAGGGTCAGACCCAACTGTGCGCCGTGCTGGGCTCTGTAAGCTTCTCACACCTGGTGCTCGCAGAGGCGGTGTGAGTGCCTTACTGCACCTCTGCCAACGTGCAGAGGCGGGTCAGCTCCTGGGACTTCCTCGAGTTACTGAACTCTAAGCCTAGGTGACCCACCCAAGCCTAGCACCCCACTCCTACCGGCCCTCCGCCAGACAGCTGTTAAGAGAGGGCTCAGCCCTGTTGGCCCTTAGAAGTCATTGGCCAGGAGCTGGGGCTCCAGCAGTGGGAGGGAGCCTGGGACCTCAATTCTGGGTCTCAGCTTCTCCTCCCTTCAGCCCTGTCCCTTTGGGTTCAGTCGGACAGATGCAGCTGCAGAGAGCCTACCAGCAGAAAGCCCCCTCCTCTGAAGGAGATCATAGCACATCTTCAGGGGCCCACGCTCGTTCCAGGGCCCGCTTTCCAAAAAGAAACTTCAAACGTGCTGGGTACTAAGTGTCTACCCTCACGGCCATGGGGCATCATGCTACCACCACCAGAAACCATCTCCCTTCACAAATGACTGGACTGTACAACTTGCAGGACTTTCGCCAACCTGCAGCTTACCCGGCCACATCCTTGAGACCAGGCAGGGTGAGTGTGCAGATAAGGAAAGGCACAGAGAGGTCAAGCTGCCGCCCAAAGCCACCCAGAGGTAAGAGTGCTTTCTGTCTCCCCTTGGGGAGCTCAGAGCTCACAACAGCTCCAGGGGTAGAAAGCAAAGCTTTGGGTTCTTCCAGATATTTGTAGGTGCCCATCCTGAAACTCCATTCCCTCTGCCAGCAGGCCTTGCATACCACCACGGCCCCTGTTACCTGTGAGAGTTGGGACCTCAGGGCTATACCTGGGGACATACATGCCCCATCACTCTGCCTGGACCCAACTGTGCATGCCCTGCCCATGACGCTCAGTGGGTCTCCATCCTGACCCTGTTTTCTGCTAACCTGACCTGGGAAGGTAGGGAATGGGAGGAAGGGGGAGTGATGAATATAGCACCCTCCTGGAAGTCAGCTCTGACCATTAACTTTCTGTGTGACCTTGGATATGTCACACAACCTCTCTGAGCTTCACTTTCCTCATCTAATCAGGCCAGATTAGATGATCTCTAAGATTGCTTCCACTCTGAAGTCCTGACTCCTACAATTGCCACCATGATTATATTGCCCACTATATAATCCAATGCTAATAAATGTGGACAGGCCTGAAGGAAGCCACCTGCAGATGCCACGGAAGGCCTTGGTCACTCTCCAGGCCTGACCCAGTGTTTCCCTGAAGCTCTAAGCCTCCTGGAGCAAGGGCCTGGACAGGGGACCTTTTCTGTTGCCAAGTTTTCCCACAACAGGTGCAGAGCACTGGCTGGACAGGCACCGGCCTGTCCACTGGGGCCCACTCTGCCTTCTTTCAGGGGGCCTTGGAGCCTTCTTCCCTCTGAAGAGCAATTAGGCAAACTCCAGCACCTCCCTCTGGCCGGAGACCTGAGCACGCGGCAAGCCCCAGTGATATATGAAGAGGGGTCAGACTCCACTCGGCACCTCCTTTTCTATTTGTTCTGAAGCACACACACACACCCTTCCATTTTACATTATTGACTTAAAAGCATTTAACATTCAGCAGTACGCTTTAAATTATACAGACACATCTTATCAGCACAGAAAAACTAGCACAAAGACAGAAACGGCCACCTCCATCGCAACCTGGTCTTTTTCTTTTTTTTAATGACAACCCTTCATATATTCTCTCTCTCCCCCTCTCTCTCCCTCCCCCCCTTCTCCTCTCCCCCTACCTTGTTAATGCGAAGTCTCTGTATGTAATTGAGTTAAACGGTTTTGATATGCTAGCGTCTTCACCCCACACACCCTCTTCCTCTTTTTCTGGTTAATGAAATGTGTGAACAGTTTGTTCCCAGCTAAAAACAAGCACTGATGGGTTTCATACCTTCCTGTGTAGGAGGGAGAGGTAGGTTCTGAGCAAGGCACTGGCTGGCACTGGGGGAGGCCGCTGGCGGGAGGGGAGGGGAGGAGAAAGGAGGGGAATGAAAGATCAGAACAAAACTTCACGCGTGATCTGTCCTGATTTTGTTCTCCCCGTGTGCCAGCCCCTCTGGGGTCCTTTTGATCCGTGCATGGGCTCAGGGACTTGCGAAGGCTCCACCCCTTTGGGAAGGGAATCGGTACATCCGTGGGTCAGGAGGAAGGGGTGGATGCTTGGGATGGCCTCAGTGTTAGACATCCTAACAAGGCATCCTTGTTACCCATCTCCAGGGAGGAGGGAAGACAGAGTGTGGATAAGAGAATCGCCATTGCCTGGCTTGAGAGGCGCATATCTATCTGACTGCGTTTGCACACGTACACATGTGCATATGTGTGCCGCCCTTCTGTGCCCTTTAGAGCAGATATTGGGACCCTGGCTGGGGTGATGAGGAGGGGACAGCCAGCTGTGTGATAAAATTATGGCAGCTCTGTTTATTCCATACCTCCTGTGAGCCAGTGGTTTTAAGTACCGTGCTCACTCATGAGACACGCACTGCGCTTCTCCCACCTGATATGGGTGGAAACGGAAACTTAGAGAGGTTGAGTAACTTGCCCAAAGTCACACAGCTTTCAAGTAGCGGATCCAGGATATGAATCCAGGCCGTTTGGCTGCAGAGGCTACACTTAACCCCTATGCTATATAGGAAACAGCCTGGAAGCAGAAGCCCTTGATCTGTCGGCTGTGTGACCTTGGGCTGGTCAGTCATCTCTCTGAGCTTCTGTTTCCCCACAGGGCTCTCAGGAGACCCAAAGACAGAGGCGCATGTGCTTTGCAAATGTCGAAGTGGTGTTGGTAAATGCCTGGACAACTGGCTCAAGCTCTCTGGTCCGTGTTCCAAAGAGACTAGTGGAGCACTTTACACACAGTGGGGCCTCCACTCTAGCCTTTCCCACTGAGAAGCATGCCCTCCAGCCTGCCGCGGGCCTTTAGGAAGGACAGGGCCTGGCTGTCCTGGGGACCAGCCGTGCTCTGGCCTCTGCGCTATTTTCCTTGTGGCTCAGTTGTTGGCACTCCCTCATCCCTTGTCCCACCGACATTTCAGATACCGCAGGGTCTTCAGAAGCTGCCTCTCATTCCTGTTGGAGCAGCGTAAGATACAGAGTAATCAAACAAATAAATCATAGTGGGTGCTCAGCACTTGCTGGCCGATGGAACGAGGGGTGACTAAGGGAGGGTGAATGGATGGATGGATGCGTGAACTGGCCAGGAAAGCGGCACGTCCTTTGCAGAGGATCGGAGGGACATTGGCATGGTGGGAAGTGGGACAGATCCGGGTCTGATTTCCGTTTCAGCTGTTTAAAAGCGATGTGATCTTGGACGAGTCCCCTGGTCTCTCTGGGCCTCAGCTTCCTCATCAGTGGAATGGGAGTGGGGAGACAGTCGGGCTCAGGGCAGCTCTCTCCCTTTCTTCTCCCTCCAGCCAGTCTCTGGCCTTCAACTTTTCCCCAGCAGGGTCATGTACCTGTCTCTGTCACCTCCAGACCCTGGGACATGGGTCATATTCCATCCACACTTGGCTGGGAGGGAGAACTAAAGTCCTCTCTGCCAGCTGCCACTCCTGGAAGAAATGCTTTTCCAGCCTTCACGTGTGGGCTGGAGGGGGTGTCAGGTCAGGGCTGCAGGACGTCTGGGCTGCCTTCTAGCAGGAGCTGGCGCCCGTCAGTAGAATGCAGGAGTTCTTTTCACCTGTTGCTCTCAGGAGTTTGGCTTCAGCTGAAATTCAGAGACACATGGAAAAGTCCCCCTTGCACCCGTCATGGATGGGACATGAGAAAGGTGGCATTTGTACCCCATCCTGAAGGAGGATGGGCAGGAACTCGTCAGGGTGAGGCCGGGGAGGAAGCAGGGAGGCACTTTCAGGTAACAGGGAAGGAGTGGTTCATTTGAGGGAATCTTTGGGTTCAAGTTCAGGGCAGAAGCAGGTAGAAAGGAGGGAGGCAGCAGTGGCGGGGAAGGGGCAAAGGTCTCTGGACAGGACGAGGCAGGCAGAGAAGGGGGCAGCCTCGTAGACACGCCAAGAAGGATGAGCTTTATCTTGCCTGTTTCTCAACAGGGTGCTGTTAGCATTGGGTGGGGACAATTCCTGCTTCTGCGGGGCCATCCCGTGCAAAGCTGGGTATTAAGGATCCCAGGTACCCCGTCTTCGTGACAACCAAAAACAGCTCCTCAATTTCTGAAAGGAGGGAGGGTCTCACTCTCATGGAGAACCACTCTGAGGACATTAAAGGTTGAAGCAGGAGTGACAAGATCAAATGCATGCTTTAGAAAGCTCGCCGTGTCGCCCAAACGGGGACGTGGAGAGACTGGGAGCCTGGTGGCCAGTTAGGAGCTTAAATAATTACATTAATTCGTGGTGATATTAACGGCGGAGGCTCCTGCGGGTTGGAGGATTTTATGTGGGTGTTTGTGATGCTGCCCAGTGCCTCAGGAGGGACTCCCAAGGAGACAGTGGAGAAAAAGTCCAAGGATTAATTTATTAAATTAATTAAAGAAACGGTATTCACTAACGACATCCTCATGTGAGTTTCCTGTTTCCATTTTAAATGGAGAAACGGGAGGACACCGGAACTAGGGAAGGCAGGCAGGGTAGCCATGGAGGAGAAAGCAGTCTCCAAGCAGCCATAGCGACTGTGCAGATTAAAAACGGAAATTCAATCAAGACCCAGAGTGTCAAGAGACTGTTTTTCCAACTTGAAATCCTGCGGCTCCTGCAAAGGGGCCTGTCTTGGAATAGCCTGCAAAAGGGAAGGCTTTCCCAGGTGCCCTGTGGTCAAGCCAGGGGGCCTTCAAGGAGGGGACAGTCTATGTCCCCAAAGCACTGCTTCCCAAACTTTAATCCACATTGCACACAGGAATCACCCAGAGTGCTTGTTAAAATGCAGATTCTGATTCCTTGGGCCCAGGAGGGGCCCGAGATGCTGCGTTTCTAAGGAGCTTCCAGGTGATGCTGACGCTGCTGGCGCAGGGACATACTTTAGGAGTGGCGAGACCCCAAACAAACGCCTTGCTGGATTCTGCCAGGTCCGTCCATTTGCAGGGGGGTTTGCTGGGAGGTGACAAAGCTTGGAGGGCATGGGAGGGAGAGAGAAGGGAGGGTCTGCATCTGTGTTTTTGTCACTGGAACTAAGACAGCTGGTGGATATTTAGTCTGGAAAATGCAAGATGAGAAACTGGGGTAGGAAGCAGAGAGGGAGGGGAGTGCTGGGAGCAGAGGCCCCTCCTCAATGGTCAGCTCTGGGACAGTCCGCGCCACCCCCCATGATCTTTGAATAATTTGCCACCATTGGGCTTCATCCTCCTCAGGCCCTGTGCTCCCAGGCCGGAGCTTCCCCAGGTTTTCACTGCAGCTATCATTGCTGCAAACCCCAGCCCTTTGGAGAGGAGGGGTCCACAGAGGAGCCTGTCTGGTGGGTGTGGGGGCTACTTGAGCCGTCAGACACTCCTGAGTGCCCTGTTTGATCTTTCCCTGGCAAAGCAGGAGGATTCGGGAAGCCTGGCCCTAGGGAGGTTGTCCTTACAAGCCCTGGTGACCTGGTGACCCTGCTGTGGAATGGAGCATGCAACCACCATGGCAGCCTGGCCAGTGCAGGCCAGGCTTGCAGGGACGACCCACTCTATTAGCGGCCTTATTACAGACACCAGCCTGAGTCAATATCCCCTCCCAAAAGTTCCTCCCAGCCCTGGCCCTGTGCCTCGGTGCCCTTGTTAAGGGAGCTTTCCACATCCGAGAGAAGCCCCCAACAGCTCACCACACCTGCTGGGAAGGCTCCTGCGCTTTCTGCTCACTGGCCTGGCTAGGATCTGAGGGGACCTTGTGCAGGTGAGTGGGACTCCCCCTACCATATCCCTCAGGGCTGTGGGGACTCTGTGCCCATAGCAGGGTCAGGGAGCCACAGCAGGACCCCCAAGCTTGGGGGCTGGAAACCCTGGGTTCTGCTTCTTGCTCACAGCGTCAGCTGGGAAAAGCCACTTGTGTTTTCTGGGCTTGGGGGTCTCCATTTGCATAATGGGCTGGAGCTCTGGGGTGCACGTGGTCAGGCCTTTAGCTGCCTTCAGCTTGGAGAAGGTGTTACCTTCACCTGATCGATGAGTGACTGACGGAGGTCCAGAGAGATTCTGAACGGTGCTGAGAGCGGAAGCTGGAATCCAGCTGCGGCCAAGCGTAGAGCTGCCAGAGTCCAGGGGATTATGAGACACGGTTCCCCGTCTGTGTTGTGGAGAAGGGGGTCTCATATCTGACTTCCGAACTCTTTGTGACCATCGTTGGGGGACTAGTCTTCCCTGGTGGGCATGTGGTGGACATTCTAACAGCAAAAGTTAGCTAAGCTTAGATTCCCCCTTTGAAGAAGGAGCTGAAACAAATTAGCCTGGTGGGTCTGTTGGTCTCTGCTATTCTGCTATTGGTGTGGCCTCCCTAGGAATCCAGGAGAATTCGGGCCGTTCGTGGCTTACACTAGAATAGGCTTTGAGCCCAGACAGCAGGAAAGGGGAGGGTGAGACCCCCACTGGGCGGGGGGGAGGGTTTAGGGCCCCCACAGGGAGAGCCAGAAACTGTCCCAGGAAGGGAGGGAGAAGCTGGTGGTTTACAGGACTCTGAGCAGGCTCTGCTGGGTGCGGGCATGGCCAAGGTCAGCAGGGACATGGCTGGGCTGGAGAAAGCACCCATCACCCACCAAGAGCAGCCAGATGTCCAAATAGCCATCAGCAGAGCCACCTTTGAATACGATCCAGTCTTCAAGGCCTTCTCAGTGCCCCTCCTCCTAGAAGTCTTCCCTGATCCTCTCTGGGGAGGAAGGGCTGCTGACCCCACCGCTGCTGCTCTGACCCCTGCACCCTGCTCTCTGGCGATGAGAGTTTCTGGAGGCCAGGACCTGGTTCATGAATGCCGTTGTCTGCTAGGCCCCTGTCTTGGCCTCTGGGGCAGGGTGTCTACGTGGTTAGCCACAGGCCTGCTGGGCCCGGGGTCTAAGACCACGTACAGCTCTCCCTCTGTTCAATGCCTAACACTCATCGCTGCATGGTGGCCAGGCTCAAAGTCAGCCTCTGGGGTGGCAGTAAGCCCTGGTCTCTGCCCTGGCCCAGGCAGACCAAAAGTGGCCGTCCGCCCAGCAGAAGGCGATGGGGCCGCCGAGCCTGGGAGCCCCTCCCCCATATGTGCCCACGTAGCTGTGGCTACGGATGTTCTCAGCTTGAGCCTGCCTCTGGCTCTTATTTGTAGACAATCTCATAGCATTTCTGCTCTCTCTGGGCAGTGCTTAGCCCACCTGTGTGCCTGTTTCACAGGGGCTGCGGCCCTGGACCCGCGGGGAGCAGAGCGCGGCCCTGCCTTCTGGCCCCGTGGAGTGATGCTCTGACCCACATTGCTTGTGGAAGGACCAGACAGCGCAAGCCCCCCACCACAGCTGCCTGTGACCAAGGCTGATGGGTTGGGGGTGCAGCAGCTCCAGAGGGGTGGGGAGAAGGCCTGGTCTTGGGAACGCCCCCTGTCTGTGCAGCTGTAGAAGTAGAAACCCTTGGAAACTGATTTTTTCCTGCCAATTTGTGATATTTGTGATAATACTGGCAGTCTTTTCGTTGGCTCTCTGCTCTGTTTTACTGTTTGAATCAGGATGAACTTTTTGTGAGAGAATCTGGTGGGTTTGGAACCCATCAGCAGAATTGCAGGTCGAAAGCCCTGTTTCCTCCCCTAATTCCCCGTCTCCCCTTCACACCCCAGCCCCAGCCTTGTAAGAGGTCAGTCCCCGGAGCGGGGTCACTCGGTGTGGAGAGAGAATCGTAATCAGGAGCGCGGGCCGTTCGATGCAGTTTGGATTTCACCAGGAGGAAATATTGATAAGACGAGGCTGGAGCGGCGGCTGAGAGTCTGTGGGTTCCTTTTGGAGCAGCTGGTGGATGAGGGATGAGCGAGGGTGTCCATAGCCGACCTTCACTCCGCCCGAGAAACGATGCCCAAGGTGCCCCAGCTTTGGCCTCTGCTGGGGGGCTGTAGGGGACGTGCAGTTAGAAAACCAACCTCACGGCCAGGCCAGTCGTCACAGTGATCGCGCGGTGGGCAGGTTTCTCCCCACAAGCCCAACTGCAGACTGGGACCCAGGCCTAAAGAGAAAAAAGGCCCTGCCCGGCTGGCGGGGCAGGATGTGTAGCCCTGATGTTTCGTGGTATCTGTGAAAATGTTCTAAGCCATGGTATTGTCAGGGTGTGTGTTGAGAGCAGCCCAGGTCAGAGCTAGACTGTCCATGAGCGTGATTATAAAAGCTAACGCGTACTGCTCTAAGGCCTTCGCATATGCTAACCTGTTAAATCTTGGCGACAAGCTTGCAAGGGAGTTGCTAGTACTATCTTCATTTTACAAATGGGAAACAGAGTGGGCAATAACTTGCCCAAGGTCCCACAGCGAGGCAGCAGCACAGGCAGGATTTGAGCCCAGGCAGCTGGCTCTGCCGTCTGTTTTCTTAACCACTCTACTGTCCACCTGATAAGATACTTTCTGCTCCATGAATCTATACACACATCATCCCATGTGGACCTTAGCATGCCTGTAGAAGAAGCAGTCAGGGCAGATGTGCCCCATTTTACAAATGCAGAAATACAAGCACAGAGAGGTCATCTGATTTGCCCAAAGCCACACAGCAGGTAGCAGCAGAGAGACTCAGAGCACAGAAGCAGGGGAGACTTAAAGTGCCGTTTCTCTGAGGGGTGAGGATGCTTTTTCTCTTATACCACGCAGCCCTCCGTCAGCGTGATTGCCTGTCAGTCCCTGTAGAAGGGGTGCTTGGCTGTGTGTCTCTTGGAGGACGGGGGATCCTGGGCCTGCAGTGGGACATCTGGGGTGGGGTAATGCAGGGACACTACCCCGACATCATACCATTAATGCACAGAGAGGGTCTAGCACACGGGATGCATGGCACAAAGCATGGGGACATGGTGCCCATGCCACTTGAGGGGCCACCATCTGCTGGGAGGATCATGGCAGTTCCCTCTGATCTACCTAGAACCCCCTTACTTTGTCATAGAATGGGGGTGCTGCTTCTGCTTCCCCCTCAAAAGAACCCCAGACTTCCTGCCTCCAGGAGTGCCTGTATCCCTGTGTCAACCTAGGGGCCCCCGGGCTGGAAACAGGCCTGGAAAACTTCAAAGGAGAGCCCAGCTATGCTCCAGGTACCATCCACAGCATGCACCGAGCTCATACCTGGGCACGAGTCAGGGCAGATGGGACAGAACCGGCATCCAGCCACATGAAACTGTGCTAAGGTACAACACAGAGGACCTAGATGAGTATTGGCAAAGTAAATTGCTTTGGATAGAAGTGCTGCTCTTGCCTTCTCCAGTGGAGAATCTTCTATTTAAGGCTTGCAAGGTGGGAGGATGGAGAGAAACCCACCACAGGAGTGAGACTCGAGGGAAGAGAGCGGGATATACGCTTCTCATTGAATCCATTTCTCAGCACCGTCTTCCCAGGCCGGCTCTAACCTGCGCGTCTGCATGGAAATAAGGAGATAAATAAACGGCAACGCTGAGTTCCAGGGCAGCCTAAAAGGTTGGGGAATGAATCGATGTTCTCCCCAGGCAGCTGTCCAGAATGAAGTGTAATAGTTAATAAAGGCTGATTGTGTGCACACACAGCTGGGGCCAGCAAACAGAGCGAGCCCACGGCCGGGAGGCGCATCCTCTTCCTGAGCCACCCTCCCCCCACCCCAGTGGTGATCACAGGCTGATTAAATCATACTTCTGGGCAGCGGATCCACTTAGAGGGGGTGCGGGAGGCCTGGGCATTACCTGTGAATGCACAGAACACATCGGGTAATCCTTAATCTTTCTGATTTGCTTCCCCAGGCGTGGGGAGTTCAGTGGAGTCAGACGAAGGGGAGACGAGTAGGGGTCAGAGCACCAGCCCATCTGCACTTGGGGTAAGCCTTCGTGGGGAGCACCCTCTGAAGCATGAAGGGAAGACAGAGAGGAGACAGGACTCCCGCCCTTGGGGAGCCGACTGTCTTTCCCTTGAAGTCCACCCGGGAGCTGGCTCAGGATGGTGCTTAACGTAAACAGAAACACCAGCTCAGATCGTAGGAAAGCAGAGGATAATTCAAAAATCATTGGTATTTGGCTTTGGAATGTATTGATTTTCCTCCCAGAAGATTTACCTACCTAATTCCACTTGGCTTAAGCAAGTAATAAAAATGTGTTTGCCTTTCTTGATCACATTTAGACTGGCAGCAAGGGGCAAGGGGGCTCAGAATCGTGCTGGCTGGCTGGAGGAAGGTACTTTGGGTTTGCAACTTGTCTACAGAGAGCCACAAGAACAGGCAGTGAAAACTGATTGCCCAGGGAGCTGGACAAGCACAGGGAAACACAGATGTTGCAGAGAGATTAGATCCAGGCAGGTGGTCCGGGGAGGCTTCCTGGAGGAGTTTCCACTTGACTTCGGGAATGCGTACAGAAATACACAGCACACCCAAATGTGTTTCTTCCTCTACTTCCCACCTCCAGATATAGGTAAACCAGATGGTATTTGTCTCCTCACCTGACATAAAAGGCTACTCAGCCTGCACAGACGATTGCCCTTAAGTTTGTTGTATCACACCTCAAGTCTTGGGATCAGTTCCACAAATATGCCAGGCCCATGGCGACACCCAACTTAAGTGCAGCAGGAGAAGAATCAGTCAGAACCCGGAATGATAAAGATGTGTACTGTACAAGCAAATGGGACACCCGTGACCAACACAGCAGAACATGAGTGTCCCTGTGAGTTGTCCACTTGTGGGACCACCCTGGATGCACGTGGCTTATCCTGAAGTTGCTCAGATTGCTTCTTCTGGAACTGTTCATGTACGTGTGCTCACTCCCTGGGTGATGGGCAAATCCTTACCCTTTGAACATTTTCTCTTTTGACTTTACCTGAAGAAGGGCATTGATACATAAAGCCGTAGGCGTCTCAGTGAATCTTTGCTAATGGAAAAGCCATGTGTTTAGGGTGAGGGGGAAAGGGCAACTTGGAAATCTAGTAAGTGCCCCAGGGGAAAAGTTGCTAGCCATGCACCAATGATGTCGCTACCACACCCCAAATTGTACAACGGGGACCACTTGCCCCTCTCTTAAAGAATGCTGGGCTGGGAGGCAGGAAGCCTGAATGTCATCCTTGCTTTGACACTAACCGTCTGGTTCCCTTGGAGGAATCCAACCTCCCCAGCACTGGTTTCCCCGTCTCCAAAAGGAGGGGGTCAGACCGGATGGAGCCCAGAGTTTCTTTTGACTCTAACGACTGCAGGGTCTCTTTCTCCGCTGCCCCTCTGCCTTTGTAGTAGCGGGGCCGCGGGGCTCCCATTCTCATTTCCTTCCACGTTCCAGGACCTGAGCGTTGCTTTTGACGGATCGTAGGTGTAATAGAATTTGTACTTTCTCAAAATTTAATTACTAGCAGTAAGTGATCAATCAATCCATTGATTAACTATTTATTGATTTCCCCCTGACATGGTTCTGAGACAGTTCGGCTGCATTTGGAACACAATCCTTTGGTAATTGGCTTACCCTGCCGGGCGCACAGCCTCTGTTAAAAGGCATTTGGCTCTTAGGAAATGGCTTTTTATCTAAGTATTTATTTCTCAGATCCCAGGACTGCTGTTGGGAGACATCTTGTGTGTGCGCTGGGTTTAGCAGGTAAGCCCTGAGACGTAAACATGAGCTCCACACGCCACTGAAATCCGTGCAAGAGATTCAGGCCCTTTAGCCAAGGGTGCCAGGGTAAGTCATTTCACCTCAGTGGGCCTCTGGTAGCTGCTCTACAAAGCAGTGGTTTGGGGCTTTGTGATCTCTCAGGGCTCAAATTCCTTAACTCTGATTCTAACTCTCCGTTTCGCAAACAGTCTAGCTTAAAGAGACAGGAAATTTACATATCAAACACTGCTGCCAGCACAGGTTGCCCAGGCTGTGTCCGTGGATGGGGGTTGGTGCTTTGAAGTGTTAACGTTAAGTGCATTCTTTATGCCAGGCACAGGCCAGAGGGAATCGGCCTCATGGTTTCTAAATGTGCACCTCTTTCAAGATGCAGCCGGCTCTCAGTTATCCACGTGGATGCGAGCATGGAGAACAGAATTCCGATCTGACTTCCCCTGCCACCCAGACCCTTCGTGTACCTTCCCTTCTGGCAAGTTATTGCGTGCCCGGGAAGGCAAATCCATTTCACTGTCAACATCAGCAAAACGACACCAGGGGATGTGTCTGTTCCCTCCTTCCTGGTGCCTCTGCCCAAACCCTTAATGGATTCTAAAGTCCAGAAGAAAGGACCTTCGGAGTATCTGTTGGTTTGGAGTATCAGTTAAGGTCATACAAGTAACTGGGATACAATAGAAGTAGGAATCAAATGTTACCCAAGCACAGAGGCACAGACCTTTGATTCTGTCCCGGGGAGTAGGCAAATGCCTCAAGGAGGGGTTTCCCCCTCTCACTGGACAATCACAGGGGCCTCTGACTGTAGCCTCAGTCGACCCTTCCCATCTGCCTCTGCGCGGCAGCTGGAACCTTGTGCAGCCCGAATCTGTCACTCCCTTGTTTCGAAACCTTCAAAGGGTCCCCACGCTCCAGAGTCAAGACTAAGCTCCCAGTCATGGCATTCCAGGCCTGTCTGGATCCAGCCAAACTTGCCACTTGCCTCCTGCCCGCCTGCCTTCCTGCCCTGCTCAGAGTAGGAATGCAGTATTTACCGGAGCGAACGAGGCAGTGAATGAGTGGGTTTGGTTTCGAACGACAAAGAGAAGTCGGGGCACATACAGCATATTTAAAATTATGAGGAGGTGAAAAGCGTCAGAAGTGCTCTCTTAATTTCTTCCCCTTTCCTTCCTGAGAGGCAGGCAAAGGTCCCTGAAGACTTAGGAGCCAGAAAGATCCCTTTCATTAAAAAGGGTTCAGCATCACAGGCTCAGCCAGGCCGTCAGCCCCAGCTTGATGCTTCTGTGGACCCTAAGGCCCCTGAGTTCTGGTCCCTGCCACCCTCTGATCCCATCTTGTGTCACCATCCCACTCGCTCATTGAGCTACAGCCATATGGATCTCTTAGTTTCTCAAACAAAGCAGGGCCTTTCGTCTGCTCCTGCCCCAGGGCCTTTGCACATGTTCCTTCACCTGGAAACCTTTCCCTCCATGCTTCACATTTTGCTCTATCTCATCCTTCAGGTCCCAGTGTAAATGTCATTTTTCTCAGTAAATGGCTATTTCTTGGCCCATCTAAAGCAGCCCTTGTCCATTATCGTCCATCTCACTTCCTTCCTGGTTTCCACCCTAACACTACCACCTTTGTTGTTTTTAATATGATCTTCCTGACTGGACTGTCAGCCCCATCGGCCCCAGGACCACATCTGTCTTGTTCACTGGCATCTCCCCAGGCCTCAGCACAGTGTTTGGCACCGAGAACGTCCCCTACGTGGTTGTCAAATGATCCAGCATGCAAGGCTTGGGCTGGAGGAAGTTGCACCGCCATCTCTCACCACGCACCCAGCTCAGGCAGATGGGGACCTTGAAGGTCTCCCAGGGCAAGATGCCACCACCGGCAACGTGAGGCAGAGCTTTCTCAGAGCCAGCCCGAGGGCCCGTCCCCCGGACCATCTGCCCACCCTGGTGCCCACCCGTGCCAGCGCTGCCAGGCCCATTGAAGCTGCCCTTCAATGGACGACTTGTCTTTGAGGGCTGCACTCCCCAGTGGGAAGCTCCTTGGCTCTCTCCTTTTATGGGGAATTTTTGCTGCTGGATTGACTGTAATTGTCGGATTTGCATTTGGTACACCTGCAGCAAGAGGCCCTGGGGGCACCTAGGCCTGTGGAAATCAATAGGAATAAACAAACAAATATATTCATAGGAGGGGGATCTGGAGAGGAGGGGCGGCTGGGAAGGAAGGGAAAAAACAAATCCAAGTGCCAGGCCCACCAGTCGGCAGCAGAAGTCCCGTCCCCTCCCCCTCTGCCACCCCCCACCAGACCAACTCCAAGCTCTGTGCCAAAGTACCCGCCTTCTATCACTACAGCGAAACCAACACTGTAATTTGGGTGCTAGCCTGAATGGGTTCATTTCTTTTTATTAACTCCGGCGTCAGGGTTTTAGGCAAGCCGGCTATTGTTTGAGCCTCACTTCTCTTCTCTCCACTCCCCATGCTTTCAAGTGCAGGAACAGCCGGAAGGAGATGGCACTGAGCAGCAGCAGTGGCTGGTGCGAGACCAGGTTGCCTTGCAGTCAGGTGCAAGCCAGAGCTGGAGCGGTGGAGGGAGGCTTGGGGAGGGCGAGCTCTCTCTGCCTGGAGCCCAGTGCTGTTTAGGGACTGGCACGGGTGCCTTCCTGGACTCACCTGCCAGTGTCCCACAATTAGACCTGGCCAGCCTCCCAGATACCCACTGGGCTATAGCATAATAAGGCAAGAAAACAACCAGTGGGCACACTGTGCTCTACAGATTACAAGGTGCCTTTACGCATGTCGTGCCTGAGCCAGTTTTTGCTGAGAGCTTGCACCAGACTCCTGAGACACCCCGTTGCTGGCTGGGGGATGCTCTGGAATGCACTGGTCCCTTGGGATCTGTAGACTGCGAAGCACCTGCACAGAGACGGGAGGATGACATCACTACCGAGGGCAGATGTTATGTGGCCTTAGCCAACCTCTCTGAGCCTCAGTCTCCTCATCTGGATTGTAAGTGCCTGTGAGGACAGGGCTTTATCTGTCTTGTTCATCACTGTACTCCTGCTGCCGTACCTGGCATGTTGTAGACAGTTTAAGATATTTTTAAAGGAATGAATACATAAAAGATGATAAAAAATGGGGATAATAATATCCTCCTCCCAGGGTTGTTGGAGGAATAAATGGGATCACATAATAAATGCTAATGGTGTGTGGTTGTCACATTGTTGTCAGAGTGGGCAGCTAACTTGCTCCAGTGTGCGACACCTAGAACTTCTGGAGCTGGATCCCAAATCCCTCCCTTCTCCTCCAGTATGGAATTAGAAAAACAAATCGGACCGCACTGTGTTTGGATACAGGGTGGCTTGTGGGAGGATAAGAAGTGGGTGGGAAACAGCGTCTCCTCACCGCTGCCAAGCTCCAGACCCCTTCCTCTGTGTGTTCTGATCAACCCTGCAGGTTGGATTCTGTGTCAGGTCAGGAGGTGGCTCCTGAGGGCATCCAAAGCAGAGGAGGAAGCCAGGCTGAGAGCCAAGTGGGAGACTGAGGCCTGAGTGCAAAGAGGAAGAAAGACTTGGGAGTAGGCAGGGAGAGGGTGGAGCAACTACCTGAAACCAGCCCCGCTGGCTGGGCTGGCTCTCCAGTGCCCAAGAACGTGAAGCTTCCCCTGGAAGTCCAGCCCACTGCAGGGCCGGGGGCTGGGCAGACACTGGGCAGGCCCATTACCAGGGTTGACCTTGATGGAAAGGTTGGCTTCTGGTCGCACCTGCCCTGGCCAGCCATCTGCTCTGGAAAGCTGGTCTTGCTCCTTGGACCCCCAGCACCTGTCCAGACTCCTGGAGAAACCAACCACCTGGACCAGGCCACTGACACCTGCCGATTGCCTCCCTGGTAGCCCAGCCCTGGAAACACACGATGGTGAAGACATTGATGGGGACAATAGCAATGTGCACTGTGGAGCCCTCACCACGTGCCAGCCACCAGGCTCGGCACTCCTTCCACCGCCCCGGGAGAGGCAGAGGCATTGTTACCACTGTCTTACAGAAGAGGAGGTCAAGGTGTGTAGCCCCCCCGAGATAGCCACGTCTTCTACAACCTAGTCTGAATTTGCCACCTTCCTTAGACCGTGCACTCCCGCAGCGGCCAGCCCTTCGGGGGCGTCTTTTGCCCCATAGCCCAGGCCTCACACTCCACACCACCTGACGCTGAGGCCGTCTCTGCCGACCCGGGCGTGTAACACAGGCTCTGTGGGGAAGGGGCGGGAGTTGAGAATTGGGATAGGGCCCAGAGAGGTGGGCTAGCGGCCTCAGGAGGCCCAGCAGCCACACTGGGCAGGTAACTGGGGTGCAGCAGCTGCGTTGTCATCAAGGGCACCTGGCAGGAGCCGAGGGGCCAGATCAGGAAACGGATGGAAAGTCAAACCAGGGGTAAGACAAGGACAAAGGCCTGAAGTCCTAGGAGGACAGTTCTTTGTAACATAGGTGTCTGATTATTAGACAGAGGCAAGGGGCTGATGTTGACAATGCTCCTTTAATATTCACTATGGGAAACGCTAACCACTGTGCCGGTTCTTTACATCTGTGATCCTATTTGATCCCCAACACCCCTGCAGTGAGATTAACATCTCCAGTTTACAGATGAGGAACCTGAGGCTGAAGGGGCTGGCTTGAGGTCCCACGGTTAGGAAGCACCAGAGGCTGGACTTGACCTCAGGGCCTCCTGAGGTCCACACCCCTCCCAGCACACCCTCTGCTTCCTGGGACACAGGGGGTGGCCAAAAAGGAACCACTCAGAGGTTTCGGGGGGTCTCAGCAGCAGCCCTGGGCTCTAACTGCAGTGACAGAGAAGGAGAATCAGCCACTGACCAACGGGTCAAAAGTCCTTCCTCAATCCTCTCGTGGGCAACAGAGGGAGTCCCGGCCTGCATCTGGGAACACAGGCTCTGGCCCTGGCATCAAATATGCCTTTGCAAAGGCCACCACCTTCCCAGAGCCACGGGCTCCTCATCTGTGAAAGGCAGAGGTTGGGCTGACTATAGAGCCCGTTTCTTTCCTTCTCTAACTTTCAGCCAATCCACACATGGGCCGTGTCTTAGGGTTGCGTGGCATCGTGTCACATCGTATCCCCCAGTCCTGGGCAGTGATGAAGGCAGTTGGCATTGGGGCTCAGGCGCCGTGCTGTCTGGGTGTGAATCCCCCAGTTCCAAACATGCTGGCTGTGTGACAGTGGGCGAGTTACTAATTTCTCTGGGCTCAGTATCCTCGTCTGTAAAATAGGGACAATGGCAATATCTATCTGCAGAGGCAGGTTTATCAGGAAGCAAACGCAGCTTAAGCTTCAGAGCCCCTTACTTGCACAGACCCATGCCGAGGCCCTGTATTTTTAAAATAGACTGCCAAAATCACACATGCTTCAGACCCCAAAACCTGGGTCCACTCCCGCCCGCCTGAGAGTTAATGAGTATGCGTCCAGCTCTCAGACCAACGACTCACTCTGCGCACTCAGGAAATGTTCGTTGTTGAGGTTGTAGCTGTCATTGTTGTTATTCCATTGAGGTAGCCTCATTTTACAGAAGAGAAACCACATCTTAGAGATGCTCTTCAACTTGTCTATGACTGCTCAACCAGTAAGACCCAACTGCCAGTCCCCTTGGGGACACCAGAGAAGAGAGTGAGCTGGTCCTGGGCGTTAGGGGGCTGACTGTCTGGTCAGAGGGCCGTGTTGATGCAAACGAGGCAGGAGTGGCTGATCAGACGCCAGGCTGGGAGCAGCCTGAGGGCTCAGGGAGGGCTGTGGGTTGTCAGCGAACCGCTGAGACGGGCGGGGCTTGCGCTGCAAGCGAGAGGGACACTAAGGACAGGCAGAAAGGGCACTGGGCTGGGGGTGCCCAGGACAGCTGTTGATAGACACGGCTGTGAAGGTGCCCAGCAGACACGCAGCTGGGAAAGGGTCGCGGGAGCGGCTGGGTCAGCCGAGGCGAAGCCGGGATGAACGGGGATACGGAGCTCCGCTGGCACAGGTCGGGGGCTCATTGCTTCCAAAGGAGCTGGGGGCCTTGGAGAATGTCGGTCTCCCTTCCGCACTACGTCTGCTCATTAGTGGGGAAGCCGGGCCATCGGGAAACAGTGCTGCGGGGTGAAAATCCGTGGGCTCGTGACGCTCGTCAGCCTGCGGTGTCCCTAGCTACCTTTGCGCAGTAGCCGTTAGGAGACAGGCATTGTGCCAGGTCACTTTAAAAAAAAAAAACGGAGGTGAAACTCACATAAAGTGCTACATGGTTTTTCTATATGAACTTAACACTCCAAAAGAGCAGTGTAAGGTAGGAATCCCTGTTTTTGCAGAAAGGGAAACTGAGCCACATAGCGGTTACACGACTTGCCCTAGGTCACACAGCGGGGAGTGTCAGAAGTGCCCTAGAAGGTAGATCAG
>RJWJ010031558.1:0-19118 GCA_004363605.1 Indri indri
TACAATCACTTAAAAAAACAGATGTAAATCTACCAAAACGTGTATAGGATATGTAAACTGCAAACTACAAAATAGAGACAAAGGACATGGAGACATATACTGTGCTTACCTGTCGCTCCATAAATGAATACTACCATATTAGAGACAGAAATGATCTCAGGAATTCTGCAAGGCTTTGCCCTGAAGGAATATGTGAACGCGTTAGTTTGCATATCAAAAGCTGCTTCACCTCAGGAGGGCATCTCGAAGGTCAGTGGCAGCTGCTTTCCAAGGTGATGCTGCAGTCTCAAACCTGTGGTTCTCTCTTGCTTTGAAGGACAAAGCAAGGTCTGCATGGAATCATGGGATGAGAGCTGATCAAAGAGTGTCCGCCTGAGAGACGGATACCTGCGGCTAAAAACAATTAGCCCAAAGGACGGTTCCTGCTTGACTCCCTGCAACAGACCACCCACCACAAAGAATCACCTGGCCCAAAATGTCAATAGTGCTGATGGTTCAGAAACCCCGCCTTACAGAAAGTTAATAGATGTCATTTCTAGATCCGTGCTGCCCTATACAGCAGCCACAAGCCACATGTGGCCACTGAGACCTTGAAGTGTGTCAAGTCCAAGTGGAGATGAGTGTAAGTGAAAAGTACACACCAGATTCCAAAGACAGGGTATAAAAAAGAAAGTAGAATGTCTTAGACTATCTTTACAATAAAATTTTGTATTGAAATGATAATAGGTTGGATATAAAGGGTTAAATAAAACATATTATTAAAATTACTTTCATCTCTTCCTTTGCACTATTTTGAATGTGCACTAGAAAATGTAAAATTACATATGTGGCTCACCTGCATTTCTTTTTGGACAACACAGGGCTAGGAGTTCCTCCTGTTTGCTTGGTGATATGCTGTCTCTGTCCATGTAACCTACATTCCAATAATATGTGGCTCTCTCAAAGTAAATTTAAATTCAAAAATCACCCAGTCACTATATCCATACAGGGTAAATAAAACTGCCAAGTTATTTAATCAAATCGAAGATACGTGAGGTGTAAATTAAAGTTTTCCTATTTATGTTGGTTATAAACCTGGGCTCAGAGGAAGAAATGAAATCATGGAAATGCACTTTTCTTTATGCCCCAATCGTTAGGAATTAATCCCTTTGCAAATTGCCTCACAGGGTCAACACACTTGTTAATAAAAGCTAGAAGGGTGTAGTAGTGGCAACTGCGGTCCCAGCTGCTCGGGAGGCTAAGGCGGGAGGGTCACTCGAGCCCAGGAGTTTGAGGCCGCAGTGAGCTGTGATGACATCTGTGAATAGCTACTGCAAAAAAAAAGAGCCCCCACACTGACAAACGGGGCTTTCAACAGCAAGCTGCAGGTCCTTTCTTAAATGACAAAACATGATAAGGAATGGTGATATTTCAAATGAGAGTTTAGAGTCGAAATCAGAATCACTGAGGGGCCACGCTGGGGCACAGAGAGTCGGGATTGAGATCAGCGAAGGGGCGTTATGCCAGAGACTCCAGGAAGGAGGAGCAGAGGGAGCCAACGCTCGGAGCTGCAATTGGTGCAGTGCTTGCGACAGAGGCAGTCATGAGAGCTGGTTTTGCATTTATGTTGGGGAGAGCTTACCAGTGAGGCAGACTTCTCTGTCGTGGGCCTTAACGACCAGGATGAGAACTTAGAAGTTTATCCCATAGGCAACGGGAGCCAGACAATGGTGTGGAAAGAGAGGAAGAACATTTTAGGCATGCACATGAAGTGGGTTGGAGAGAGAAATGACCAGAGGACATGTAATTAGCCCAAATGCACAGGGATGAACCACCAGGGTGGTGGCAGTGTGCCTAGAGGACAACACACCAACTGGACATCAGAAATAGAGAAGAAAGAGGAGTCTGATTTTGAGTCTGAGTGTGCAGGGAGGAAAGGTGCATAGATCCAACGAGGAATGTTGTGGGGGCATTGACTTTGGGATGGTGGATTTCTGGCTATCAAAGCTGGGACTAAGCTTCCAAGAATACAGCTATAAATATGAGAGACAAGCTAATAGGTATAGCATGTTGCCTATTATCTTATAGGCCATTTACAACATCTGTGAGCTAGGTTGGGAGGTACATTGGTCTCCACTCTAAGAGGTCAAGGTTGCTTGACCACTGCACGTTGGAACTGGACCAAGAACTCCCGGTGTTCTATCTCACAGTCTTGCTTTCATCCCAAAATACCACACTTATGTCCTCTAAATTGTGCAGATGCTCGGCCAATGAGGGAGGTCAAAGTCACAACAGGAATTCTGAAAGAGACAGAGAGAGAGAGAGAGAGATTATCAACTAAATTGCCAAAGTCATGAGTTGAAAGAAAATCCTGTTTTCTAAGCTAGATCACATGCACCAGGTCTGGTTAGAACCGCCCGTGGTATTAACATTACAGTTTGGACACCCTGCCTGCTTCTCAGCATCTTGTCTAACTGCCTATATCCTCGGCTCTTAAATGCTTCTACCCAAGAAGTTAGGCAAGTCAGGATAACACCCACTGAGGTATAATGACCCATGTAAGCTTTTAGGTGTGCTTGCATTTTAACAAGGGCCTCTTGAAGACACAGTCCTTCAAAAGCCTAAAAAAATGATGGAAGTGGGGAAATATTTCTCCATGGTAATCTTCAGATCTTGCAGTCAATCTATGTAGAGGGCCTCGCTCATGGTGCAGATAAGAGGTAGACTTCTCCTCCTGTGCTTCCAACCCAATTTCCTTGGGAGGACTTCCAAATGTGGTCCAGAGTTATCATTAGGAAACCAGCATCCACACCTGAAAGGGAAACTGAAAAATCTGTTTTCTCCAAAGTACTGTGTCACCTCCCTGAAGAAAAATACAAACTACCGGGCTGAGAACGTACCCCAGCTTTTTGTTGGGAGGATAAATGAATTCCAAAGCGGTATACAAAATGATGACCACCAAGGCACTAAAATCTCTGGTCATGGTGGATTTGGTGCATGGAAAACCAAAGCTCTTCCGTGGTCATTCTGAGGTAGGTGCGGTGGAATTCTGACTCTGCTGCTGTGATAACAGCAGCGGCAAAAGCTTCGATGCCGGGAATAAGCAGCAGGCGCTGAGTTTCACATACTTACCTTGAACTGTAACCCATGGTCATCTCCCCTCTGGCTCCTGAAATGCGGTGTGTTGCATACCTTAATGCGATCAGCTCGTCCCACACTCTGGTGGTAAGACTCCCCCTGCCTGCAGATACAAAAGAGACTGCACTGTCAGTGCGGTATTTATTGTCAGCCGAACACTAAGCAAAGGTATACACAACGTTTTAATTTTAACTGTGCGAATATGTACAGCTGGTATGTATCAATAAAAAACGCTTTAAAAAAAGAAAAATAAAGTGTGCAGGCAATGAGAATATCATGATACCTAAGAATAATTAAGTACCAAAATGACAACTTATAATGGCATTTAAATCTATGCTGTCACAAGGCATTCTATTCCCTAACTTTCAAAGACGTTAAGGCCAACCTTGAAGCCCATTTACTTCACCAGCCAATCTCGTTATGATGAGTATAATAGGAAGTGCGTCATCCTTGGAAAAAGAAAAAAGACTGAGTAAAAACGACAGATGATCAGGCAAAATAACTTGGTTTCTCAGTGTTGTTAATCACTTCCTGACAATCCAATATTTCAGAGTAGGACCCCAGTTTTCATGTGAAATGTAAATTCAGTCTTTCTACAATTTTCTTCACAGATATAAAAAGCAATAGAAGAAGAAGAAGAAGAAAGAGCTTTTAAAAAATTCACTTTTTGGTAAAACAAGAAGGAAGTTAAAACCCCAGACCTCAAAGTATCAAAACAAGTGCAGATGTCATTGGAGGTTGGTCAGGATGTGCTGAGGAGAAGACAGAGTTAAACCAACACCATGTGATCGTGCGTCAGCAGGAGGTGTGCCAAAGAGCCAGCAGGAGCACACTTCTCAAACAAGGGCCACCAGCAGGGCTGCAAGGACAGGTGTAAGGGTGCGCCAGATGCAGCAGGCGCTTCCTAGGCCCAGTTAGGTTCCCAAAGCAGAAGAAATGAATTAAACGAAGAATCACATGGACAAGTTACATTTGCAAACATTGTTCTGTCTCTACAGCAGTGGGAAAGAGAGAAAATTAAATTATTAACAAAGAAATTTTTTAAATCAGCCATTTTTGTTTCTTTGGCAGAGAAGCAAAAGCTAAATAAACTTACATATAAAACCCTGAATCAAAGGAAAAGGCCAGATATCTTGGCATATGGTCATGCTTTTTTTCCACCAAAAAACTCAAAAATAAAATATAAATTATGTGTGTGAGGCCGGGCACGGTGGCTCACACCTGTAATCCTAGCACTCTGGGAGGCCAAGGCGGGTGGATCGTTTGAGCTCAGGAGTTCGAGACCAGCCTGAGCAAGAGCGAGACCCCATCTCTACCAAAAATAGAAAGAAATTAATTGGACAGCTAAAAATATATATAGAAAAAATTAGCTGGGCATGGTGGCTCATGCCTGTAGTCCCAGCTACTCGGGAGGCTGAGGCAGGAGGATCGCTTGAGCCCAGGAGTGTGAGGTTGCTGTGAGCTGGGCTGACACCACGACACTCACTCTAGCCTGGGCAACAGAGTGAGACTCTGTCTCAAAAAAAAAAAAAAATTATGTGTGTGTATATATACACATAAAAATCATATAAATCAATAGTTTTCTTACACATAAACAAGTTGGAAGATAAATCGAAAACAAGACACCATCTAAAATAGCAATAATAAAGAATAAATGCCTAGAAATAAACTTAAGAAATAAGTAAGAATTTTAGGAAGATTATTTTTTAAGTCCTTCTGGGGTAAGGAAGAAAAACATTTAAACACATGAAAGGCATTTTAAGTTGTTGAATATGAAGAATCAATATCGTAATAAGATTACTCATAAATTATCTTAAAATTTAGCTTGTTCCCAATAAAATCTCAAGGAGTTTGTTTTAGGAACTAGGCATGCTGACCCTAAATTTTGCAAGGAACCACTGTTAAACAAGAATAGCAAGCAAAAATCTAACATAACTCAATAATAAAATGAAAACAACTCCATTTTTTAAAAACGGGGAAAGATTTTAACAGACTCTTTATAAATAAAAGATAGTCAAAGGATCAATAAGCACATGAAAAAGTGTTCAACTTGATTAGTCATCAGGAAAATGCAAAATA
The DNA here is from genome assembly GCA_004363605.1 of Indri indri. NCBI lineage: Eukaryota > Metazoa > Chordata > Mammalia > Primates > Indriidae > Indri > Indri indri. The sequence continues at coordinate 5,197 of RJWJ010031558.1, forward strand.
AAACCACAAGGTGACACCAGCACACACCCACCAGGATGACAAAAATTGAAGACAGACAGCACCAAATGATGTTGAGGAATTAGAGCAACTGGAACTCTCATGCAGGCATGTTGGTAGGAGTGCAAAATGCAACGATCACTTTGGGAAAAGGACTGAGAGTTCCTTAAAAGCTAAAAACCCCCGTATAATCCAATAATTCCATTGATAGGTATTTACCCCACCCATGCCCCCCAAAAGCAAAAGAAAACATATGGTACCACAAAAAGGGCTGCACAAGAATGTTCATAGGAGCTTTGTTCATAAGAGCCAAATGTGCAAACAGCCCAGGTGTTGTTTAATAGAGGAACAGAGAAACAAAATGTGGTATATTCACACGATGAGATACCACTCATCGATAAAAAGCAATAAACTACAGATATATTGCTAAGTCTCAAAAACATTGTGCTTAGTGAATGAAAACAGTCTTCCACAAAACAGTGCGTACCATGTGAACTTCTAGATCAAGCAAAAAATCTATGGGGGTAAAAGATCGGAATAGCAGTAGCCTCTGGGGAGAGGGCATGGAAATGAACTGGCGAGATGCATGAGGAAGTTTTCTGGGGCGACGGTAATATTGTCTGTCTTGATAAGGGTTTGGGTTGTTGTGTAATATTGCATATGCATTTGTCCAGACCCAGTGAATGTGCATTTCACTGCAAATAAATTTTAGCTCAAAATAAAAAATATTATAAACAAATACTAAACTCTAGTTTATGATATGCATGCTGAAGTATTTAGAAGGATGGATACTGATATCTCCAATTTACTCTGAAATGCATCAAAAACTGAGATGAATTAGCGTATAGATAGAGGGATGAATAGATGGATAGATACGTGTTAAAGTGGGGTTAGTAAAATGTTAATGGTAGCGTCTAGGTGGTATATAAATGGGTCTTCACCGTAAAATCCATTCAACATTTCTATATGCTTGAAAATTTTTAGAATAAAATGTTGGAAAAAGACTGAAGAAACTAAAATTGTAATGAAGGAAGACTAGCCCTATATGTAGCATGCTGAAACATAAATAAAACCTTAATATCTAACCTAAGTAAAAAGAAAAATCAATGGAACGGAGTGGAAAATTCAGAAATAGAACCCCACCCAAATATGGAATTTAGTATATGTTAAATATAGCATAAATATACTAAATATTTAACATATTTAGTTTACGTTAATTAAGTGACAGCCAATGTCACATGCAGTCAGTTTGTGGCAAAGCCAACAAAACTGTGGTACCTCAAATGGGAAGAGAAAAAATGGATTATTTAATAGCATTGAGGCAACAGACTGCCTTCTGGAAGAATATTTTAGTTCTACACCTCACAACTTATAGCAGGATAACTTCCAAATAGATCAAATATATCAATATTTATAAATATGTAGGATGAACTAATAAGCTTTAAAAAGCCATAGGAAAATTCTCGTTTCAGCACAAGAAGGAGAAAGTCCTTTCCACTACGACCCGAAAGCAGAAGTGGCAACAGACTGGTGAACTCAGCCCACGAATGTCAGAGCCCTTCAAGCAAAACCACGTACAATACGCAGACTCAGCAGACAGGTGGCCGACTGGGGACAACTGCACAGTCTCACAAAGTTAATTTCTCTAATAAGTAAGCACCTCATAGCTGTAATGTCGACAATCTAACAGAAAAAAAAAGATGGAAAATAGCACAGAGAATTCATAGGAAAGGAAAGACATGTTTTTTAGTCCCATGAAAATATCCTTGATCTCAAACATAAAATGGAAAAAATGGATCCCCGTGGGGTTTTTGTTTGCATTTCTATTAGAAGTAACAAAAAAGAAAGCTGTAGTGTATAATTCACTTTAAAAAGGAGAGAAAGAAAATACACACACCACACACACACACACACACATATACACAACAACATATATAAAAATGTGTTTGTAGATATTTTTAAAAGCTCCAGAAAGGAACTCAGAAATAGCATGTATTGTTTGTTCAGGGTGACAAGGAGGTTTTTCCACAGAATGCTCTTATATACTTTTTGAATTTTGAACCGTGTAAATGGAATTTTAAAAATTAGATATAAAAAAGTGAGAAGAATTCCATTGCAAACAAAAGGAGCAGGGTGAAAGGTGGCCCAAGTTCTGGGCTAACTCTGCTGCTAATTAAGTGTATGAAGTTGGGCCAGTCCCTTGGAATCGTTGACATTCTGGCTGCAAAGAATCTCATCCCACACTCTTGTTTTATGGAATAGGAAACAGAAGCACAGAATAAATTAAGTGACAGCCAATGTCACACGCAGTCAGTTTACGGCAGAGCCAACGAAAGCTGTCGATGTGTCAATTTCTTCTTGGGTAAGATGGGAGTACTGCCATTAAGAAAAGGCAAGCTGCAGATGCTAGGAGAAAATATTTGCAAATCACATAACCGACAAAGGACTTTTACCCAGAATGTTGAAAAAAAAACTCTCAAAATTCAACAATAGGAAAGAAACTAAAGAAGCACCTAAAAAGATGCTTAAGATCACTAGTCATCAGAAACATACAAATTCTTAAAACCACTGTGAGATACTACTGTACATCTGTTAGAATGGACAAAATCTAACAACAAAAAAACACTGAAAACACCAAATGCTGGAAAGGATATGGAGCAACTAGAACTCTCACACATGGCTGGTACACAAAATGCAAAATGGTACAACCACTTTAGAAAACAGTTTGGCAGTTTCTTATAAAGTTAAACATCTACTTACCATATACATACCATATAACTCAGCAATACCACTGCTAGATATTTATCCAAGAGAAATAAAAAACTTACATTAACACAAAAACCCATACACAAATGTCTATAGCAATTTTATTCAAAGTCTCGAAGAAGCCAGAAACAAACCAAACATTCTTCAACTATAGTACATCTATACCATGGAATAGTATGCAGCCATGAAAAGGAACAGACTACTGATACATGCAACAACCCAGATGGATCTCAAAGGCTTAAAGCTGAATGAAATCTGCGAACCTCAGCAGGCTCCATACTGCACCATTTCATTTACATGCTGTTCTGGAAAAGGCAGAATTGGAAGAGTAGAGAGCAGATCGGTGGTTGCCAGGGATTGGGGTGGAGCATGAAGAAATTTGGGGAGGTATTAGAACTGTTCTGGATCGTGATTGGCATCACAGATATGCAAATCTATGTATTTCTCAAACCCATAGAATCGTATGCCACAAAGAGTAGATTTTACTATATGTAAATTTTAAAATAAATTTTTTCCAGCTTTATTGAGGTATAAGTAACAAATAAGAAGTATGCATGTTTAAGGTATACGATGTGATGTTTTGATATACATTGTGAAACAGTTGCCACCACCAAGCTAACTGACATAATCTGTCCCTTCGCGGAGTGGAGTCATGAATCAAAGGTCTCTGTGGTCCTTTTCATTTCTAAAAACATGAAGATTCTTTCTTTTTTTTTTTAAGTGGGTAGCAACTCATTCCCAAGGACTAGAATGAGTTTGTACTACATCTGGCAAATATATATACATAATTGTTCTTTTGAAAAAATAAACCTGAATAACTGAAATTCATAACACAATGACAATGTAAAGAAACAAAAAACCCTAAAAAAATGTATAAAAATTATGGCTCAAAATTTCATCTCCTTGGCCACTCAGCTGGGTTTCAGATGTTCTGATTTTTCTCTCGTTTGGAAGCACTCTATTTTTCTATATTTTTATGTTATATTTCCATATTTCACTGTTTAAAGTGTGCTAATCACACGTTAAAATTGCTTTTTATTTAAAGGTGAGATCATTGATTGGACATAATCTGCAATCTGTGTCTCCCCTAAGTGTCCTTCTTCCCCTTCCTCCTCCCTCAGGGCTTGCACTTGTGACATTTGGACTGTCTAGAAAGCCACCATCCTTTGAATTATTCCTTGTTTAGTTTTGATCTCTTTTGTTCCATAAACTTCAAGTAAAATACTCCTCATATAGGGTTTTTTAGCTTCTTTAGGGTAACACCCTCCTTTGAGAATGTGATATAAGATATGACTGTATTTGCAAGGATGTTTTAAAAAGCCTATAAACACCCGTCTTAGTCCATTGGTGCTGTTATAACAAAATACCTGAGATTGGGTAATTTATAAATAATAGAAATTTGTTTCTCCCAGTTCTGGAGGCTAGGAAGTCCAAGATCCAGATGCCAGCAGGTTCAGTCTCTGGTGAGGGCTGCTGCTTCCACGATGGCACCTTGTTGCTATATCCTCTAGAGGGGAAGTACACTGTGTCTTCACGTGGCAGGCGGGACCGAAGAGCAAGAGAGCACTCCCTTCCACTTCCAGCCATTCATAAGAGTGCCAATCCCATCCTTGAGGGTGGAGCCCTCATGACTTAACCACTTCCTAAAGGCCACACTTCTCAATACCTTTGCCCTGGGGATTAAGCTTCAAGACGAATTGTGGCAGCACACCATCGCTCAACCATAGCAGTACCTCTGCTCACACAGTTCTGGGGAAAATGTCAGAGGCTCAAGGACTCCCTGAGTCATGTGGATTTCAGGGCATAAGCTCCTGTGGTAACCCTAGGTTCAAATCCTGGTTCTGCTTTTTAATAACTGTGTGACCTTGGGCACGTGTTTATCCTTTCTCTGCCTGAATTCGCTCATCTGTAAAATGCAAATAGTCGTGTTGCTAAGATTCACCCATGCCTTGTCACTGGAAAGCCTCACTAAACATCAGCTAGGAGGAGGAGGAAGAATTGACTGATACAATTCCCCAGGTCTTCTAAGTGAGTCTCCTTGTAAGTTTGGATTCAACGGAGTGTTGTCAAAGTGTCATCTGCAACCCACTGGTGTCAACGGAAGTTCCTCTCTTGGTGGGAGATCCAGAAATGCAATGTTACTACAAGAAATGATGTGTAACTCCATAGATTCCATTTTTGTATGTCTGACTAAGGGCTGTACCTGGCAACTGACTGAGTTATTACTAGTTACCAAACTAAAATTAGCATATGACTTGATTTTGCTCTGAAGATGCTTGATACCACTGCATCATCAGCATCGTCTTGACTTAGGGCTGGTTTCAATTGTTGTGTCTCTCAATTTTGACCATTTGTATTTTACAGTTGGCCTCATCATCATCAAGGCTGTTTATTGAGAGTCAGTCCATGGACCCGAGGAAAACAATGCAATCGACCATGTTTTGGTCTATAATTTTCCAATACTTTTTTTTTAAGTCATGTATATACCATGGTTCCCATGGGAATCATTCAAGTTCTCATAGCTGTAGTAGAGGCAGGGAGTGACGTTTTTGGTTGGTTTGCTCACTATTGAAAAATAAGTGTTGACAGTGGAAATGGGAGATGAATGCAGTCCTTTTCTCCTGCCTAAGTGGACCATAGTAAAACATGCGTGTGGCGCACACACATGACGAAGAACCGCTAGATGGCTAACTGTGAAATTAGGTATCCCACTTATCACTTGCCAGACCCCGAACAAGTGACTAAACTTCGCTGAACTTATTTATGAAATCCAGACATGTTCTTGGCCTCCCATAGTGGCAAACTTCTTCCATAAGGAGTCATACAGTAAACATGCTGGGCTTGGGAGCCCCAGGGTTTCAGTCACAGCTTCTCTACTCTGCTTGGTCACATGAAATCGGACAGGGACAGTACTTAAGCAAGTGGCATGGCTGTGTCCCAATAAAGCTTTATTTACAAAAACGGGTGACAGCCCCTCTGGCTGTAGCTTGCCGAACTCTGCCATAAATCATTGTGAGAATCATGTGACACAGTGCTGGTGATGATATTATTATTGCTATCATCATCATCATCACCATAGATACCCTTCACCATTTAGAAAGCACGCTCATCCCAGCCTCTCAGTCAAGGAGACGGGAGTAAACACTACTCAGCGCAGCTTGTAACTGGGGAAGGCAAGTGTGCGCGCGCTAAGGCCTTGGCCAGGGGTGGGCATAGGGAGTATCCTTCAGCTCCCGACCATTAGTCCTCTGTTATCTGTCACTCAGAAAGCTCGGGAAGCCTCAGGTCCCTGTTCATTTGTTTGTAAGGGATCGTTTTCACATCATCACACTATTTTTCCACTACTCCCAGCCATAAGCCAAAGCCTTTCATTGCTCAGATATAAAAAATGATAGCAGAAAAATAGAAAGGCTTTTATTTATATTATTGTAAGCTTTTAAAAATGATTTCCCCTGAATAGGCTATTTTCTTCTTTTCTGATTATTACCATTTTTATTTTCCAGTTGTAAAAATGTATGTTTGCCATTTGTCTGAAGAACAATGCAACTCTCTCCAATCCATCACACAGCCCCACTCTAAGCAATTCTCACAGCTCATCAGGAACATGACGGCCTGACTAAACAGGCGTGTCTGAGCAGCAGACTCCTCGGGATGTGCACGCAGCCCTCAGCCCTGCCAGCATCTCACTCCACCAGCGCCGAGCATCGCCCGACTCACAGTGCAGACAGCCAGACCAGAGAGGAGTTTTCAAAAGGGGAAGATCACGTATTTCATGACCAGCATATTTTCCAAGTAATTACATGAATCATTTTTGGGAAGGCGATACAATTCTTTCAGCCTGATGATTCAATGAAATGAAAACCTTCAGAGAGGCAGAGAAACAGGGAAAAAATGATCAGGTGATTTTTCTCCTAACCACAGTCAACCTCCATTATCTCAGGGCTCCGCTGAAATGGTTATCATGCTCAAAGTGCCCTCTGATCATTTATTTTAAAACATTCATTGTCAAATTAGCAAAAGTGCAGTCGACAGCTTCATGCGGTGCTACCATCCAGAGTTCAATACTGAGAAGCGTTGGTTGAGTTGAATCCTCTCTCTGCTACAGAGAAAACATCCACACCCTAGTCATCGTGACTTCAGATGCAGGTCAGTTGTATTGTCAGACTCAGTTTCCTCATCTTTATAATGGGAAAAAAGAGAAACTGCCTTACACGGTTAATATATCGATATACAGTTGACCCTTGAACAACATGGGGCTTACGGGTGCCAACCCCACACAGTCAAAACTCCATGTATAACTTTAGACACCCCCAAACGTTAACTACCGTTAGCCTACTGTTGGCTAGAAGCCTTAATGATAACAAAAACAGTCAATTAACACATATTTTATATGTTATTTATAATATTATACATTGTATTCTTACAATAAAGTAAGATAGAGAAAAGAAAATGTTATTAAGAAAATTGTAATCACAAGAAGGAAGAAACAAACAGCACATGTACTCACCATTAAATTGGAACTAATGGATCAACATTTATGTGCACATATGGAAATAACATTCATCAGAAATCAAGCAGGTGGGAGTGGGGAGGAGGGGATGGGTAAATTCACACCTAACGGGTACAATGCACACTATCTAGGGGATGGGCACACTTTGACTCAAAGGGTACAAAAGCAATTTATGTAAACCAAAATGTTTGTACTCCCATAGTATTCTGAAATAATAAATAAATAAATAAAAGTAAAAAAAGAAAATCATGAAGAAAAGAAAATATGGTTACTATTCACTAAGTGGAAGTGGATCATCATAAAAGTCTCCATCCTTCATGGTCTGCCGTCTGCTCTACCCAGAGACAGTGTCTCCATCGTCCATGCTGTAATCTACACAAGCGCCCTTCGAAAGACAGTCTGGAATAAAAGGGCATCTGTGACCCACTTGCAGGACATACAGAAACACAAAAGACCCTCGGAGAGTTGTTTCCCAGACATAGCTCAGTAAATCTCAACTCGTTTTTCTTTCTTTGCTCTTGCCTGGAATCTTCTCCTTCTCCCCTTCATAGATCCAAAATCTTTGCATCGTTCAAAGCACACGTCAAATGTCCCTTCCTTGAGGATCCTTTTCCAAATACTCCAGTCATTATAAATCCCTTCTCAGAATTCCTGCTTCCATTTGTGGTCTGTCTCATAAAAACAAGTCATCGCTGATTTTCTAATTGTACACTGAATTCAATATTTAGCTCATTTTTTATTTATTTTTATTTCAGCATATTATGGGGGTACAAATGTTTAGGTTACATATATTGCCTTTGCCCTGCCCGAGTCAGAGCGACAAGGGTGTCCATTCCCAAAACAGTGGTCACCACACCCATTAGGTGTGAATATATCCATCCCCTCCTCCCCCCTCCCACCTGCCCAACACCCGATGAATGTTACTACTACATGTGCATATAAGTGTGGATCGATTAATACCAATTTGCTGGTGAATACATGTGGAACTTGTTTTTCCATTCTTGTGATACTTCACTTAGGAGAATGGGCTCCAGCTCTATCCAGGATAATACAAGAGGTGCTAGAGCACCATTTTGTTTTCTGTGGCTGAGTAGTGCTCCATGGTGTACATATGCCACATTTTATTAATCCACTCACGTATTAATGGAAGCCCATATTTTTTTAAACTCTAAATGCAAGGGTATACTGTAGGGAGCTGTAGTAGATGCAGGGGTGCCCACCTACGTAGCCCCTCCCCTTAGCCTTGGACTGGCTATCTACCCACCTGACCTCTCATTACCTGAGGGTGCTGTCTAGTGGCTGGAGTGTGCACCTACAGGCCCAAGGAGAGAGAGAATTAGGCTCCACTCCCAGCAGCCCTCCAGCAATGGCTGATGGAAGCTGGAGTACTAATACCCTAGCTCCTCTGCTTCTAGGGTGGGTGCATGTTCTACCCAGACTCCTAGAGTTCCCATGGGGCATCCAGCTCCAGGTACCCTCAGTGGAGCCTGGCTTGACAACGGACCCTTTGGGGGATACCTTTCTTTCCTTGTCCTGTCTACCCCCATCCCCACCTAGTGTTTTTTGGGAGGACCAGCTCCCCAATAATCTAGTTGCACTAAATCCTCATCTCAGGCTCTTTTTCTAGGTGGAATGCAAACTAAAAAGGGTGTCAACAAATGACTATTTGTGGACCACATTTTGAAATTATTAAATACTCATTGACATATAGCTTTTAATCAAAACCACTGTCATATCAATTAAGAGGCATCAAGTCTAATCCCATTATAAATATTTGAAAACCATCCTTAAGTTCCTAAAGAATAAAATAGTCATCATATTATAATTATAATATCACTAGAAAGATGTTTGGAACCAATTGAATCTATATGTGAAAGCAGCAAAAACATCAGCAGCTGAGGAGATGCATTTGGCCTTGGGTGAGACTGCAGTGCTGCTAAGCATCTGGGAATGACCTAAAAGTGCCCTTCCAGCAGCCCTGTGTGGGATGTCATGTGACTAAAGAGGCTTTGGGAATACAATTCAGGGCACTCAAGCACTACAGGGAAGGTTGACAAGGTCAACTGCTTTTTTCTTGGGGGCTTTACTTTCTCCCTCTACCTCCTGCCATATATCCTGAGCTTTTGATGATACGGCATTCCAACTGGGGAAATGTGTCCCTGTCATTACGCATGATTCCTTGACGTTTTTCTTCCTGATAGTCAAAAGGTATGGACGCTGGCTTCTTGGGTCATGGTCTGTGCTGACATCCACACCTGTAGCAGGATTAACAGGGGCACATTAACTGGCATGCAGAGGTCCCCCCAAGGTGTGAGAGGTGCCATGCTCCTGGGGGCATTTAGGTTGGGGCCCCTCTACTGTAGGTATCAGAGCAGCCCTAGAACGAAGCAGAGCTTAAACATTTTAAATGCACAATGATGAAGCAACAAGAGTACCTGCCACAATTCCAGGCAGGTCCTATCATGCTTCCCACCACGTCTGCATTGGCACCAGTTTGCAAGGCTGTTTCCATCACCAAATCAACATGGAATCCATCCATGCAACAGGGTATCAAGCATAACTCACGGATTCTCCCCTTAGTGCTGCCCCAGGAACTTGCAGGAAAGCTTGCCACTTGGCCACCGTCGCCTGTCAAGAACAGCTGTGGGGCCAGGAGGCTTGACAAAGAAGCGAACTGTTTTGCCCTGTTGTCTTACAAAGTGCACTAAAGCCATTCTTGCTATAATGAATCCCCAAGGAGAAACTCAAGTAATGGGAAAGTGAAAGACTTCCTTGCCAAGACCCTCGAGAACTCTACTGAACATAGCGATACTGAATTCCACAAAGGATGCAACACATGCCGCTCCTCCAAATGCAAGCTGTCTCCAACATATCATCTAGGAATTGATTTTTTGTGTGTCTCCTGTGTCCTTCAAGCCATTGCATCTACAAAATGCATGAGCATACACACAAATGACACACAGACATACACATACTTTATCCAAGAAAAGACAGTTCTAAGGGTTTTCTTGCCCTAGAAGCAAGAAAAAATCAAGTGCACTTATAAAAATGAAGTAACCTAGTGTCAGGTAATCTAGAAAGTTATAAAAAGCAGCAGGAAAATAAATCAGTGGACCTAAAATACTATTACTATTACAATACAGAACTTGAAATTTGAAAATAGGTCAATTAAAGAGTGACCCACAAATCAGGGTCCACCGTATACAAAACCAAAATCTTTCACATTGTTGGAGGAATGAAGCATGCTGGAGAAAATCATCAGTGCATTTAACAGAATGTGGGTGAACTCTGCAAATAGTTACTATTTTAAGGAATCTAAAAGGTAAAGGGTAATTAAATCTCACCTGGAGTCTCATATCTGAGCTCAATTAAGGGGTAAAGGAAAACCTCCCACAATCTCAGAACGGGATTCTCTCTGAGTGGGAAACACACCCCCACCTGCAGGAGAAATGTTTCTTGCTGCGCTCTACCCGCCCGCGGCAGGACTGTCTGAGGCTGAGGTTTGGAATTGCTCGTCTCCAGCCTTGAGCCTCTACATCACAGCCCTGCCCTGGTCCTCGGGCCTCCTGGTGGGAACAAGCGGGTGGAGGTGGTGATGGACGGGGAGAGCCTGGCGGGCCCCGTGCAGAACCACCCAAACCTTCCTGAGTGCCAGGAAAAAGGCTTTCCCTTGACCCTCTCCTGTCCACTGTGACATTATCAGCCTCCATCGTGGTTTTAGGGAGGCCCAAATCATGCCTGTGTCCAACCCACACTTATTTTCTCTCCTTCACTCTAAAAATTCTGGCATGAATGAGCTACTATTTGACTCACTGGTGTAGAAGAGTTCCTAGCCACTGGCTTCAGCCCTTCCATCCAGGTGACTCTCTGTGGTTGCTCCCAGCCTGCTGTTTCCTAAGGCTACTCCCTCTTCTCTCTGGGGACACAGATGGACTCTTCCCCGCCTCTCTCGCAGTCACCTGTGGCTATGTCAAAAGAACAACAATAATACAACAAAATGGTCAGTGGGAAAAAGAAAAAAAATGGTAGATGGTTAGATGTTTGATGTTCTGGGCTTTATTGGCACCACAAGGAAACACAGTGTTGGTTGGTGAAAATTCCGGGAGACCAAGCGTGGAGAAGGCGGTAGATGGTAAGAGGCTGAGCTTCACATAAGCTCACTTCCAATTCCAGTCCTGCCACAGCCACTCGAAGAACACTGGGCGAAACATACTTCCAAAACATCAGAAAAATGAGAAAATTAGATTGCACAGGCTCCAGGTTTTATTCCAGCATTGGAACTCCATGATGTATCTGTGGTTTGGCTACACTTCCTAGCAACTAAAATGTGGTTGCTCTTTACTCATAAGTCAACTCCAATTTGATTTTGCAGCACACTTTTCATACTGCTGCACCTTTTCCAAAGAGCTTCCATATATAATACATTACCTTGTGTTCCACCCAAAACAGCTCTGTAAAATAAGAAACAGAAGAGGCTGGTACCCCACTTAGACATGGGGAAAACTAAAACAGGGAAATCAGTAACCTACTCAGAATTTTAAAATATTAGAGGCAGAGCTGCAGTCAAAATCCAGTTCTCCCGACCACTGGTTTTCTTCTCATTCTTGTTCACTGTGTCACATTCAGTTCCTGTGAAAATTTGGTCACTATTGTTGCTTTATTAAATTAGTTCTTAAGCATTAACAATCTGGGGTGCTGCAATTTATTTTATTTTCACTGTAATTATGTAAAATGACACAAATGAAAGAAAAAGACCTAAACTCCCAAAAATGTGTTCCTAAAAACTTTTGGGGGAACATGATTTTAATCATTTTAGCCAATGTTTGCATTTACACAGAATGCTTTAAAAAAAAAGAGCTAGAGATGGCAAGACATTAGAGTTCACATTCAACATATATGTGCTACAGGTCTCAACCAAAAATGTCATTTCCCACAAAAGTGACTCATTTCTTGATTAAGAAACATCAAAATAAATGCTTGATTGAATTCCCCCCATCTGAGTCATCTCTCACATATTTCCAAGCCAATGGCCACCTCAGTGGACTATGCAAGGCACCCAGTAATTTTCCATGGTAAATTCCAAAGTAAGAGCTTTGACTGATGTCTTCCTATTAAAAAGTTATCAAGAAAACTTCTCTGCACACCCATTAGGATAATGAAAAAGACAGTAACAAACATGGGTGAGGAAGTGGAGAAACTGGCACCCTTGTACATTGCTGCTGGCGGGAATGTAAAGTGGCACAGCTGCTTTAGAAGCAGCCTGGAAATTTACAGGAGGGGGTGGAGCAAGATGGCCTGTGCTCGTCCCTTCACACGAACACCAGCCTCAACGACTATGCACACAAGCAAGCACCTTCAGAAGAACCGAAAGTCAGGTGAGTGATCATACTAACTGGTTTTAACATCATATCTAGAAAGAGGCATGGAAGAGGGCAGAAACGACAGTCTTGCATAGCCTACACCACTGTGTCCCTTCCCCTGGCAGTGCCGCGCCAGCACCGAGTGGAGAGAGAATCTGTGTGCCCAGGGGAAGGAGAATGAAGTGACTGTGGAACTTGGCATTAAAACAGGTCATCCAAGCAGAAAATAAATACAGAAACACTGGACTCAGACAGGACTCTAGAACAAATGAGCCTAACAGACATTTACAGAACATTTTACCCAAAAACTACTGAATATACATTCTTCTCATCAGCACAGGGAGCATCTCCAAAATTTAGCATATCTTAGACCACAAAACATGTCTCAACAAATTCGAACAAATAGAAATGATACCATGTATCTTCTCAGACCACATTGGAATAAAACTAAAAAATTAAAACGTGATGGTTGATGAAAGAAGCCAGACACAAAAGACCACATACTGTAGGATTCCATTTATAGGACAAGCTCAGAATAGGCAAATACAGAAAGAGAAGAAATAGATCAGTGGTTGGCAGGACTTCGGGAAGGGAGGTGTGGGGGGTGATGTCTAATGGGCACGGGGTTTCTTTTTGGGGCGAGGAAAATGTTCTAGAACTGGATTATGATAACGGCTTTGCCACTCTGTAAATAAGGAATGTCAAATGCTTAGCGCAGCACCTGAAACGTGATTAGCATTAAAAAGGTTATTACTGGCCGGGCGCGGTGGCTCAAGCCTGTAATCCTAGCACTCTGGGAGGCCGAGGTGGGCGGATCGTTCTGAGCTCAGGAGTTCGAGACCAGCCTGAGCAAGAGCGAGACCCCATCTCTACCAAAAATAGAAAGAAAATTAATTGGACAGCTAAAAAAATATATATATAGAAAAAAATCAGCCGGGCATGGTGGCACATGCCTGTGGTCCCAGCTGCTCGGGAGGCTGAGACAGTGGGATTGCTCGAGCCCAGGAGTTTGAGGTTGCTGTGAGCTGGGCTGACGCCACGGCACTCGCCCCAGGCAAGAGAGTGAGACTCTGTCTCAAAAAAAAAAAATAATAAAATAAAAAATAAATAAATAGTTCCTGAAGAAATTAACGAGAGTTGTGCCCAGACACATCAAAACCAAGTAAGAGTGCTGTTTTTCTGTTTCTGTCTCTCCCAGGTGTTGCCTTTCACATAATTATAGATTTGTACATTATTCTCAGTCATGGCTCCACCAAAGCACATAGATTGTATCTTTTTCATCTTCCGTC
>RJWJ010031559.1:0-19116 GCA_004363605.1 Indri indri
ACCACAGGCATGTGCCACCATGCCCGGCTAATTTTTTCTATATATATTTTTAGCTGTCCAATTAATTTCTTTCTATTTTTGGTAGAGACTGGGTCTCGCTCTTGCTCAGGCTGGTCTCGAACTCCTGAGCTCAGAACAATCCGCCCGCCTCGGCCTCCCAGAGTGCTAGGATTACAGGCGTGAGCCACCGCGCCCGGCCAAAAATGGATTCTTTTTGACAATTGCAAGTGTTCACACAATGTTTGGATAAAGATTAAATGCTGAAACACAGTCCAAAACCAAATAGTCATCAAAAAAAGCTAATGGTGTCTGTTTGGTGGTCCAGCACTGCTATTATCCACTACAGCTTCATGAAACCTGATCAATCGATTACAGCAGATGTCTACTGCAACCAATTGGATGAAATGATGAGGATGCTTGCAATTAAGCGGCTGAGACAGGTCAATAGAGACAGGCAGATCCTCTTGCAAGACAGCACTCAAACCATATGTCGCACAAACAATGCTGCTCAAGCTACAGCTGCTGGACTTGAAAATTCTCTGCCATCCACCATACTCACCACACCTTGTACCAACTGACTGCCACTTCTTCCAGGCTTTGGACCACTTCTTTCAAGGAAAAATATTCAATTCTCAACAAGCTGTGGAACATGCCTTTTGCAATTTCATTGCCACTCACTCTCCAGGCTTCTTTGCTGCTGGTGTAAACAAGCTACCATTAAGATGATAAAACTATGTTGGTAGCTTAGGCTCATACTTTCATTAATTGTACCGCTTTTTGTTTGAGATATAATATTAATAAACCATACTTTTGATTTGAAATTGGACATTTCATATTTAATGACCTAATGTATCACTTCCATATATTAAAGACCACATTGAATGCCAAGAAAAAATTACTGAGAAGAATGAGACATTTCTCTGTAAATTCATGGGACTTTCAAATTAGAGTCCAGGCAAAAAATGTTATGTCACATGTATGAGAAAAATAATAAAGCTGGCATCATATTTCCACCCAACAAAATTCCACATGAATCTTCTTCATATTCCTTTGAGCTCTCCTTCAGGTATAAAATTAGAAAACAAATAGGAAGCAGAAAGAATAAGTGGGACTTGGCCGGGCGCGGTGGCTCACGCCTATAATCCTAGCACTCTGGGAGGCCGAGGCGGGCGGATCGTTCTGAGCTCAGGAGTTCGAGACCAGCCTGAGCAAGAGAGAGACCCCGTCTCTACCAAAAATAGAAAGAAAATTAACTGGACAGCTAAAAGTATATAGAGAAAAAAATTAGCCGGGCATGGTGGCACATGTCTGTAGTCCCAGCTACTCGGGAGGCTGAGACAGTAGGATTGCTCGAGCCCAGAAGTTTGAGGTTGCTGTGAGCTAGGCTGACGCCACAGCACTCGCCCCAGGCAAGAGAGTGAGACTCTGTCTCAAAAAAAAAAAAAAAAAAAAAAAAAAAAAAAAAAAGAATAAGTGGGACTGAATATCATACAAAATACTCATTTCATTAATAAATAAATCTCTGAAAGAAAATAGGTAAAGAATGTGAATTCGTATTTTGTAGAAAAATAAATCCAATTATCCTTAAATATATTAAATGATGCTCAACTTCAATCATAGTTAGAGAAAATGTAAATTAAGTTATTGTTTTCTAACTATAAAATTAGTAAAATTCAAAATTTGAAAGCACATTTTGCTGTCGAAGCTACAGAGAAGCAGGCTGTGGGAAGCAGAATGTGATTACTTACAGAAAGCAAATTGGCAATATCCAACAAAACTACAAATGTATTCACTCTCTGAGCCAATAATCTTTGAAATTTATCCTACAGATATGCTAGCACACCTATGAAATGATAATCATGCAAGTTAATTTATTGTAACATTTTTTGGAATAACAAAAGTTTTAAAACAATCTATGTATTTAAATTTAGGGCACTGATTATACGTCATAATATATGTACTCAATGGACTATTATACAGCTAGAAAAAATAATTTAAAAGCCCTTTATATACTAAAGTGAAAAGAAGCCCATAACATGTTTATATACAAATATAGAACAATGTATATAGTATATATTATATAATACTATAGTATGCAATGTATATATACATATTATACTACTTTTTGTATAAGAAAGCAGAATAAATTTTATATGTATGCAACTTTTAATGTATTTAATTTTCTTGTGTTTGAAAAAAGAAACACCGTGAACATACAAAAGAATCTTACTAAGTGGCTAATCACGAGAGTTTCAGAAAAGGACCGGGTTGGAAGAGAAAAGTCTCAATGTAATGCTTTTACAGTGTTCTGATTTTTGAACTATATAAGCGAACTGGTTATTCAAGAAATTAAACTACATTTTAAAGATTGATAGTGAGTATCCTAAGAATTTTCTATTATAAATGTTATGGAATTTAAGAATTTGGGGGGAAAGTGTATTCTGTATAAATAAGTCTGTAAAAGACTAGCTTAAACAAATTTAGGCATTCTTTCCTGCCAGCTTTTTCATATAATTTTGTATACTACTTGTCGTCGTTAATAACCAAGGGGTAATTAATATTTGACAGCATTTGCCAAATGTATCCAAATTTACTTCTTTCATTTCTTCCTTTTTTTTTCTTTCTTTCTTTCTAAAGGTACCTATTAATATCTTAAGGAGCAAAGTTTAAGAAATTTTATTCTGTATATTAAAATATCATGTTGATAAAATGTTCAACCATGCAGCAACCTTGGAATGATAGATTTTTTGTGGTTATTTATGTAAATTGAAGATCAAATATTGTGGTATTCCTTCAACGTGTCCTTAGTAGAACTTTACAATCTGTCCAACAAAAACAACAGATCACTTTTAAAGCCCCTGGACTAGGAATAAGCTTGCTTTCTACCTTGTGTTTGGAATTTTCCCCTTGGCAACCTGTTTTCTCTTCCTAGAAATAAGGCATTATGCTAACCCTTCCAGAGAAGGTCCATTCCCTTAGTATGTAAGGAGGTATTACAGAGGTACAGGTGTGGTCTATTTTGGGCTAAGGTGACCAGGAAAAGTTTACTGAAAGTAATGTGAATCAGCCCTTGAATTATTAAAATGAATGAAGGTTTCGGGAACGTCATTCCAAACAAAATTATAGGAACTCAGGGAAGCACGATTCCAACCTAGCTAAGGTGACAGCCAGACAGCTGCATTTTCTGGACTCTCGACTGAGAATTCCATTGGTCATTTTTTCCTTTCCTTGAACCAATCTTACCCTGTCTCTTTCACTGTAGAGTCACAGTAAGTTCTGATATTAAATACGGCAAACCCGTATTTTGTGTTCTTCCTAAGAAGTCTCCTAGCTAACCTCAGTCCCCTAACATAAATGTTATCAAATTTCATGAAAAACTGTGTTAGTATTATGGCTAAAATTGCTTTTAATTGATGATTTATTTGGGAAAAATTGAACATCATCTTCACTTTATTTGCCTTCGTTCATATTTATTAATAAAGTTTTAAAATTTTATTTTCAGAGGTCCTGTACACTGTATGTTAGATTTATCTAGGTACTTGATATTCTCTGAGAATGTTGCAAGCAGTATGCTCTATTAAATCACAGTTTCCAGTTGGTTTTGCTGGCATACAAATTGGAAGCACAAAGGATTTCTATTCATTAATCCTATATCCAGCTTTAAAAAGAAAAAAAAAACTTATATTGTTCTCTAAAACATTTTCTGTGTTTTGGAGATATTCTAAATAAATAATCCTGTCATCTGCAAAAAATGACAATTGTTTCCTCTTTCAATACTATACATATATTTTTATGTTTGTCCACAAAATATAAAGTACCCGGGTAACTCTTAAAAAGAATAATAAAACTTAGTAATTATTTTTTCCTTTCATATATATCATTCACTATTTACAACAGTCATGTAGGGCTGATGTTATTTATTATTATCATTTTATTTATCTATTTAATATTCCCATTGCATAATGAAGTGCAGGAAGTGATTTCCCCAATGTTGCTATTCATTGTATGAGGATCCTACATTGCAAAATCAAATTACCTTAATTACGAAAACAAAATAGACTTTGAAATCGAAAACTCCAGTAGCAGATCAAGAATTTTCAGAACTAAATGCTCAGATAATGTAAGAAAATTGCTCTCTTTTTCTCTTTCTTTCCCTTTCCCTTCTTGCCCTTGTCTTCTCTCTTTTTAACTCTTTTGTTCCCTCTCATCAATCAGCTAAGTTATATTCTCAGAATAGATAATATGGTAACCCACAGAAACATTAGCTTACATTACTCTAGGTAACAATAACAATTTCTCTTTCCATAGTTGAAGTACATAATTTAGTAAAAACCAAAGAATAAACAGGAACAAACTAGAATTCTAATATAGAAACTGGTTACCAAAAATTTAAATGATTTAGGAAGACACAATTATTTCTCATTTGAGTAATATGCAGAATGAGTATTATGACAATCTCAAATTAGTATTTGTAATTAAGGTAGTTATGCATAAATCCTTATCATTTAGACATAAATGTTCTTGGCATCTAAATCCATGGAAAATTGATATTTCAATCTCAGGCAATAATTCACCATAAAAGAAAAATATAATTCTGCTTTCAGAAACCTTAATTAATTTTTAAACTCAATAAAACCCATCATTTAGTCAATGTTCTGGATTGTTGCTCTGCGTATAATTGTATGGTCATGTTCAAATTTGAAGTGAAGTAAATTATAATTGAATGAACTGACAATTTTTTCCCAGAATGATTTGAAATTGATGCTTACACTGATAGAATTAATGAAGCCTTGGCACAACCAAAACATATCCAAAGAACAAACTCAGAAGAAATTATTATGCTTGAATCCCCAGTATTTTCAAAACAGGTAGTCATATAGCAGCAAAGCTTCCATCATTTTTGTTTTCTCAAAAGATTACCAGCCATTTAGACGCCAACTAGCCAGAATAAAACATGAATTGGAGGGTCTAACATGCACCTTATCTCATGGGAGAGCCTGCTGTGTTGTCCTGGGTATGCTGGAGAAGAGGGAGGTGTCAAATATTTGTCTCCTAATGCTGGGCTCAACATTCGGTAAAGTTCTTGGATTCCCTAGCAGGATTAATTTGAGAGGGCCTATCATGGATTCTTAATTCTCTAAGAAAACATTAAAAAGTAGCTTCTAATTGGCTTCGTGCAATGGTAAAAGATTAACCACAGGAGGTGTATTTAGACAGAACAGTGTGAGGTTAAACCTAGAAACTTCCTGCAACAATCTGTGTAAGATCCCTCTAAATGGAGTATGGAGTTTAAACTTAAAAGACATTATTTTAGAAATTACAGTGCACTTCTACTCATGAAGGTTTTATAAATTAGATGTTTTAAATGGACACAGGGTAATAGTACCATTACTTTTTTTTCCTGTTCAGCACTCTATTTAGTAAATATAATTTGATGACCATAAAATTTTAAGTCTTCATTACATTAGTTGTAAATAAACTAACATTTTTTCATTACTTTGTTTAACAAAAATTTAAGTGTTGGCTCTGTGCCAAGGACTAGAAATACAAAGATATATAAGACAGCATCCTTCTTCTTATGAATATCAGTCAAGTAGAGGAATATGAATACAATATAAGCAGATTGTGTGGCAGATTTTTTAATAGTCTGTGGGATCACTAATTATCAGAGCAAAGCATGAATTAAGAAGGGAAATAACCAAAGGCAAGAGAACATTGAGCAGTCCATAACTTACTAGTCCAAGATTGAGATCACAAGTCCCAGAAGAAGACAATAGCAGTGAGTCAGAACACATTACTTGAAAGTAATAATGATCATAATGATAAAACAATAGCTAACACTCATTGAATGCTCCCTCCTTGCCAGATAACATTCTAAGAACATCACATGTAATTATTAATACCACATTTAAAGCTCAGAGCAACCCCAAGGAGTTCATTCTATTTTCCCCATATTACAGATGCAGAAACTAAGGCAATGAGCAATCAACTATCTTCCCCAATGTCATACCAATAGTAATTGTTAATAGAGGACTCGTAGAGCTGATATTCCAACTCGAACCTGGACTCCAGAGTCTGCTTTCCTAACTAGGAAACTATGGAAAATAAAGAATAGTATGAGTTCCAGATTTCTCTCCTAGATGACTGCATAGATGACATGATAGCATTAAAAATAAACATTAGAGGAGAAGAAACATTTTTGAGGGAAGTGATAACTAAAATTTGCTTCTGTTCATGTTGAATTCGAGGTTCCTGTAGGAGATCTAAATGGAGTAGACCACTGTTATAAATAGGAATCTGGACCTGGGGAGGGTGGAGGGGGGGATGGGTATATTCACACCTAATGGATGCGGTGTGCACCAACTGGGGGATGGATACGCTTGAAGCTCTGACTCAGGTGGGACAAAAGCAATATATGTAACTTAAACATTTGCATCCCTGTAATAGGATGAAATTTTAAAAAAAGAAAATTAGAGGTACATATTTGGAGGGCATTGCATTGAAGTAATCAACTCACCCAGGAGTAAGTGGAGTCAGAAGAGATCTTGGAATGGAACTGTGGAATAGTCAGTATTTAGTGCATAGGCAGAGGGAGGTGAGCTAGCAAAATATTTTGAATCAAAATGGCCAGAGGAGGGAAGGAGAAGATTTCAAATATTCAGGGGGGTGAGATTCAAAGGAATGTAAATCAACCCTCCAAAGTCAAAGAAAATAAGGAATTAAAAGTGGTGACTCAATATGATATTTAAGAAGTCTTAACAAGTACAGTTTCAGGGAAAAGATGGGGATAAAATTCAGATTTCAGTTGGTTGAATAGTAATCAAAAGTATCTGAAAACCTTAAGTGAATAGTTACAATAGCACAGATGACAAG
Source organism: Indri indri (assembly GCA_004363605.1). Classification (NCBI taxonomy): domain Eukaryota; kingdom Metazoa; phylum Chordata; class Mammalia; order Primates; family Indriidae; genus Indri; species Indri indri. Next base: position 6,874 of record RJWJ010031559.1, read on the forward strand.
CGAATTACTTTACATGATGACAAAGAAGTAAAAGGGAGATATGTGGAAAATCTCTGTACTTGCAATTTTCTTTTACTTTCTCCTCAATTTTGCTATGATCCTAAAACTTCTCTAAAACATAATATCTATTTTTTAAAAAATAGATACAGCAGGTTAAATTACCTTTTTAATAGCTACCTCAAGTACACAATCCTGCGTTTCTATGAGTGTGGGTGGGTCTGTGTGAGTGGGTGGGTGTGTGTGGATTTGTGAGTGGGCGTAGCTTTTCTACTTCTATCAGAACTTTGTACCTATCCTATATAAAAATATTATTTAATCAAGTGTCTACATCAAATTATAGAAAGCAGTTATACAATCAGAAGAGGTGATGATATGAAAAACAAACAAAACCAAAAACAATGTTGAACTCATAAAAGAAACTACAAGGATAAGGTTAAGTGAGACAGTTAGGTAACCATTAAAAACACCAAATCCATTCAAGCAAGATCATTTGTCTCTATTTAGCCTCTCAGCCATAAGGACTCACCGAATGTTAAAAATGGGTGGAAATTTAAGCAATAAGGAAACCAAGCCTTTGAAGCTAAAATAATCTGCCAAAAGTTACATTGCTAGCAGTGTCAGAATATAAATCAAAACACGTCTTCTGATTCAAAGTTCTGTGTACTTTTAGCTACACAGTACTGTGTCCTTATAAACTTTGTAGTCTCAGTAATGTACATTTGCATCTGAAAACTCTATGTACATGAATGACTCAATTGCATTAAATATTTATACAGAGATTTATAAATTCACATGTTTGATTGTGTATGACTGAATGTATTACCGAATAGTTTGCTTCTTTTTCATTATCATTATTGCCTCTAGCAGGTAAAACAATTTGTTAATGGAAATACTAGCTTTCAGACAAGAGTTCTATTTTCATGGAGTGAGCAAAAAGATGAATCAGCATTGCCAATTGCTATTAGTTTCTTGATATTTTGCCACAGTGACTATCCTCTAAAAGAGTTGACACAAGCCTAAGAAAGAACAATACTCTGAAAAACTGGGATTCTTTCTCCTTAAATGTAAATATGTCAATGTGTAGGCCTTACATTCCTTCATGATGTATGTATAGTCCAAGCATTTTAAGTGCTCTAAAAAAAAGGTGACTTAAATTTAGGGAAACTGGTATTTTATTTCTAGCCTTTGCTCCCAAAGAAAGGAAACCAGGAGAATGAATCCAACACTTAAAACGTTTAGGTTTTTGAAAAAGTGATATCACCTTACATTTACAAATGCAGCCTGTGACTGTACATGGCTATGTTAATTGGGCAAAAGAAATAAGCAGATATTTTTGTTCTGTGTACTTATTCTAATTAACAGTTTACTTTTAAAAATAGTTATAAATAGTACCCATTATAATTGCTATGAACAAAGTCTGTATTTTAAGCCTCCTCATTATAATAAATCACAAACAAAAACTGGAATGTTTTTCATTCCTTACACGTAAAAGAATTTTTTTAAGTTAAAAAACTTAAATTTTAAATTTATTAAATTTAATTTCATATGTCATAGAGCTATGAATAAGCATGCTAACAGTTTTAGCATTAAAACTTAAGTGTTTTATTTAGATAAGCAAAATGGAACCTTTTTCCCAAAATATGTTCACTATTGCTCATTAACATTTCTGAGATTGACAATCAGCTTAGAATATCTATACATAAATCACTTTGGAGAATTAGATTTAGCAGTTAGTAAAATTAGTTGTCTAGAATGATTTGAAAGGGAACTGAAAAATAAGAAAAGCTACATTAAGATCAGTTATAAAAATGACCAAGTAGGTAAAACTTACAAAGGTCAATGCTCAGGTTTATCAAAATAAGAATCTGTATTAGAATTTGGAAGTTAAAATTTCTCAGAGAACTCGTAATTTCGAAATGTCAAATTGGAGAATTTTACTACAGTTTAAGCTCTTCCAGCACAGAAACTATGAATTATAATGACTTTTTAATATTACTTTTTACCTATTTCCATACAGCACTCAAATATTTGTGGAATATGTAAATGATAATTCGTAAAGTCTCTCCTTGGCACAAACTGTTTTCTTAAAAATGTTCTGTTTCTCCTTTTAGAAATTCTAGTAAGATGTTTCCCAAGGTATCGGTCTTCCCTACATGCTCACTTAACCAATGCAGGGGATTGCAAGTTACTGGAGAAATACAGATCTACTTCATGTTGTCATCTTACCCAGTGGAGTTTAAAGGAGACACTAGGATGTTCCTTTTCATTCATGTTTTCACTACTTTATCTTTTAAGAGGAAACGAGTGAGGAAAGATTAATCAAGAGGAAATAAAAAATTACAATGTGTAGAAGCTATGCATGCGTGATTATCTGTAAACATACTCAACAAGCCCAATCAGGATTAGAGAGTGTGGTGCCAACCTAGCAGGAATATTCTTTAGAACGAAGTCTTTTTCCCGGTGTTTTCCTGGGGTCCTCAGAGTTCTTTTTTCTTCCCCCTCATAACCTTTTTCTCTTCTCAAACCTCCACATATACTTACTCCAACTTCCCATTTTAAGTGGCCTAAGATATCAGAATTCCTATATCCTCCCCACCCAGCCACCCAGAATAACCAATATTTTTCACTGGGAATCTCTAGTTGGTAAGTATCACTGGGTGTGCCTTTGACATTTTAATAGAAAAGATTTTTATTTATCAAATGTACTATAAATATATTTCCATGTGAAACAAATCATATACAATAAATTATCTGCTAAAAATTCTCCTCAGAGGTAACTTGAAACTAAAGTCAAATTTGGCCAAAGTGCAGAAGATCTAGTTTTCTTTAACCTAAAAATATGTAGTAGTTGAATTCCATAGAAAGTTTTGGCAATGCAGTAATATATTTCTAACCAGAGCCTAATTTCTTGTTATTACCAGTGGTTTATGGTCAAAGTATTACAGTCAGCACATTGTAAAAGACATTTGGGAGAGTAGCTAACTTAGTGCCAAATTTGAATTGAAATTTCATTCCTGGTAGCCTATCTGCACACATCTCTAAAGGCATCTTAGTTCTGGTCCTGTGATAAACAAAAACAGAGACTCACAAGGAAAACAATCTGTATTTGTGGTTTGTTTTCAAACTGGCTTTCTCCCTCACTTGAGAGAACGAACCAACATACAATCATAATGAGTAGGGGCCCAAAGAAGGGAGTGAAATTTAAGATATCTTACAGTTCAGTACACTCAGAAACGTTAACATTCGCAAACCATTTTTAAAGCCTATAATTTGCGCTAGAATGATTCAGAGTGATGGACCTTTCATCTGAGCCTCCATATTATGCCAGGATTCAGCTTTTCCTTTCAGTTGCCAGAGGTCTCTGGAGGCTAGCCCACTCCACTGTGGCTCCAGGTATCTGCTCATTCATTTCTTTTGTAAGCATTTGTAGCACAAGAGCCTATTAGGAGCCATGCATTGTGCTAGCCCCTAGGGATGCAAAGATTAATAAATCATGGTTGCTGACCCCTAGGCACTTATTACTAGTTTAGGAGGGAAATAATAGTAATAATAAGACCCTTATAGTGTAATAATGCTGTGATACAAAGAAAACCAGAGAACTATGAAGGGTGGGGAATAAAAGGGAACAAAACCTAGCCCATGGAGTCAGAGAAGGCTTCCTGGACAAAAGGGGCCCAAGTGTTGAAGAGAAAGGCAGGCTTTTGCACAGTGAATAATCAATAACTATCATATATTATTGTTATTACTATTACAGGTTGGTCATTCCTAATCTGAAAATCTGAAATCCAAAACATTCCAAAATTCAAAAGTTTTTGAGTGCTGACATGACGCCACAAGTGGAAAAATTCCACATGAGTACTTAAACAAACTTAGTTTCATGCACAAAATTATGAAAAATATTGAATAAAATTACCTTCAGGCTATGTGTATAAGGTATACATGAAACATAAATAAATTTCACATTTAGACTTGGATCTCATCCCCGAGATATCTCATTACGTATATGCAAATATTTCAAAATCTGAAAAAATCTGAAATCTGAAACACTTTTTGGTCCCAAGCATATCAGATAAAAATTACTCAACCCATACCATAATTATTATTCACATGTCAGAAAAGGGAGTTATTCATTTTTAGTCCCAACTGATAGGACATTGCACATGAGAGATGGGTATATGTTATTTTGGGGGGAAATTAACAAATAGAAAATGCAGAGTAGCAGATGATAAACTTTATCATTAAAACCAGTGATATTGTGAAGCTGCTGGTATCACAGTAAAGCACTTTTTATGTGACTTATACCAAGTGTGATAAAAGACTAGTTGAATTACAATCTTAACGTTGTTATAAAGAGATAATGCCTTTGGCTGTATCACTCTAGAATAATTTTGTTCCTGACATGTGGCCCTCATACTTCCTAAATGAGGAAGCCCCATATATAAGTATGTCAATCATAAATGAAAAGGAAGCCATAATCGTAATTTAGAGTATTAGACCAAGGGTCAGCACACTATGGCCCATGGGCCAAATCCAGTCTGCTGTGTGTTTTTATCAATAACGCTTTATTGGAACACAGACACACCTATTCATTAAACTATTGTCCAGGGCTGCTCAACACTAAAAAGGTAGAGTTGAATAGTAGGAACAGAGACTTTATAGCTCCTAAAGCCTTAAGATATTTACTATTTGACTCTTTATAAAGTTTTCCCAACCCTGTATTAGATGATTAAAACAATTCATAGCAGGTTGCACATTGCAATCACTTCTTTCCCTCATCCAGGGAGGAAATCATCGCTAATGCTTTCATCTCTAAAGTATTCAAATACAAGGAATCTATTTTAAGTTATTATTCATTTGAGTTATTTCATATTTTCACTGTATTGTGTTGTTTAGTTGTTATAATAATCTTTTTCCTGTTTCGATAAATTTGCTTAAAAATTTGTTCATAAACCTGCCAGAAAGTATAATGTAATTTTAAAGTCTATTCTTTTTTAAAATTTTATAACCTCATTTGCCTTACTAAATTCAATTGTACTTTAAATATGATCTTTATTGTCACATGTGGAAAAAGTACTTAGCCAAATGCTTGCAACGAATTCTAGCTAATATGAATCCAGACCAGTTAAGTGTATGTGGAAAAGCTGGTTAAGTGGTTTATAATTTATAATCCTGGTCTAGAGTTTTTTTTCACAGTAGTAACCAACCTAAGCTGATGAATAGCTGCTTAACACATTAACTGCCATGTGAGTTGTATTTAACTCACACTGGTTTTGAGCCTGAAGCCTCGAGAAGCATATGAAGAATCAATTCTCAGAAACAAATTCAATAAGTATGTCACGAGTCACATAGAACTCCCGTGGAGTGCAGGGTAAAAATTGATTCTAGCGCCGAGTGAGTTGCATATAACTCACACAAAGAAAACAGAAAATAACAAATTTTTCATTAAATTAGAAAGGATCATTTTGTCTTTGAAGTTTTTATTGTATTTTTGTAATAAAACACTGTGGCCCCAAGCAAAACATATTTTTTCTAGTGTGGCTGTCAGTGTGTTAAACACCTTCACCATACATCCTCAGGGTGGGAGGAAATGAGGGATTGAGGGCATGGACTCTGTGTTGTAATATTTGAAGACTGTTTTGAAGGTGGAACACAACACAATGACACTCCATAGATGAAAGGCAGAACTCTTAACAGCTCTAAACTGCCAGATGGGGCCAATAGGGATTACACCTTGAGAAAGGGTAACAGCAAGTTGGAGTTGCAGAGAGTGGCTAATGTATGGCAAATGGGGTGAAGCTAGTTTTCCTAACCTGCTTTGGACTGGCTAATTTGAATAATTTCTGGTGCTTCAGAGCAAAGGGGCCGCCCCTGGTTGTCTGATGCTTGGCCCCGGGATGATTAGGGCTCGTGCACAGAGGCCCAGAATATAAGAGCCTGAAAAGGAAAGTGGATGTAATAGGACTTAATCAGCTATTCAAGAGGGGGAACTGACCAGCCTTTAGCCAGGACCTCCAAATTGAGTCAAGACTTCATTAAAAAACAAAAGCACCCCACGAAAACTAGATTCTGGAGTCACACTTCTTGGATTCACATCTGGTTTCAAATATTGTCCAATGATTTGAGCTTGAACAAGTTATTCAATCACTTTAAGCCTCCAGATCTTAAAAACAGAAATAAAAGGAGTGACTACCTTTCAGGGATTGATGCTTGATGAAATGAGAGGTCTATGTCGAGTATTGGGCACTATATCTGGCCCATAGTGAGGACTCAGCATGTGATATGGATTATTATTGGGGCCAGTTCTATTCTTGACATACAATATTACAGTCTGTTATTTCAGAAAACTACTACCACACAAAATGAGCTGCGGTGCAGTTTTTATTACTATTATTATTATTACATATGTTCCTTTAAATATATAAAACTAAATATATATACAATCTCTGATGCCTAAACTCCCTTTTCTTTTAAAAGCTTTTTCTGTTAAAATATTCTAATGGTCATATTCTGCTTATCACTGAATTGGTTGTACAGTGAATCTAAACCAGTAGGTTATAATTTTGAAAATAACAGCTCAAGTAAAATTGCTTTTTATTGACTTTTTTAAAAAAGAAAACAGCATCATATAATTTTACTTTTCTGCAACAGCCAGGGTTTAACAATGGCCTATGGCATCTTTTAAAATTTAAAATAAATATCTATTGATTTTTTTCACTTGCTCTTTTACTATGAAAAGAAAACAAAGACTCCAATTGCAAATAAAATTTCATCTGAGGATTCCGAAAACAAGACTTTTAGCTAAACACATGCACATCTCAATTCTGTCTATATTTTCTAAATGTGTGATGTGATATTGCCATACCTTTATCATTTAGCCATACTGAAAATAACTTATCTTTATTACAGAATATTAAATATTTTTAGAAAAATAAAGCCTAGAGTTGTAAGTGTATAGGAAATTTGAAAAAAGTTATGAAATTATATGGTATCTTTGTATTTAACTGGGATATTAGCATCTTTGATTCTAGCATTTCCACAGCTCCAAATTTACTTCACTATTCCCAGCCACATTCATTTTCTCCTTTTTGTTGACTTCTGCAGAGAAGAAACAAGAGTAGCCCAGCATGAGATTATGCATTGCGGCCCTGCATATACAGCTTGGTCTGGAAATCTTTGCCTGCACCATTTGGCTGAGTCTCACTCAGCATACCCATTTTATGTAACATATCTAAACAAGTTTCAAGTTTAAATAGCTGTTTTCACCTGTTTACCAATCACTTTAGCATTCAAACAAGTATGTTGGTACCATGAATATTCATTTGTGATGACACAGATTTTTCCTTGAACATTGTATTAAACATTCCCTTGTGACCACAAATAATTAAAGTTATTAAGAATTAGTTTGGGCAGTGCAGAGGCAATTTATGTGTTTGTACCCCATAATACTCTGAAATGAAAAAATAAATAAATAAAATAAAACAAATGTCTAAGAATTAAGTGAGATTTCTGTTGGTATATTGTTCTTAATCTCAGATGATTCAATTTATAATATTTCTAATAGAATATAAAAATATACATTATAAACTATGTATGTAGTGTACACAAACAAATAATACAACACAAAAGTAAAAGAGCGTGAAAATCACCCGACACTGAAGACAGCAATAAATATCACTGTTCATAAATCTACGGCACTCAAAGTCAGAATATAGTTAGACATTTGAGGCAGATCTAAAATTCAGAGAGGAGGGAACTGACATTGACTCTATAGCAGCAGGGAAACATAAAACCTGTTCTTAGTAATGGTTTGCCCAAACAGTTGGGGCCTAGATAACCATCCCATCCCTTATCTCTTTTAAAACAGACCATGGGTGTTTACAGAAATGGACCTGATTTAAGTGTCTAGGAAAATGCACGAAATTTAAAAAAACTTCTTACAATTTCATCAGAGAATAAACGCTCGTAGGAAGAAGATTTGCAGAAGATTTCATTTTAAGCATCGTGCTAGCAGAAAGAAAAACTAAAGTCAACTCCACCCCGAATATTTGGACAAACATTCTTTAGGGAATGTTCCTGGATTGCTGAACTTGTTTTGTGGCCCATCAATTGTCCTTGCTTCTGGGTTGCTGCTAATCTAGCTAGTTACTCATTCTTAGAAAATAATAAACTTTTGATTTTAACATTCACTTTTATTTTGGTTGGGAAAATATGAAAAAAGGGGTGTGATACAATTAGATTACTTTGCAATGGTTACTTTCATTATTCAAAACACATTTTTAGCATATTAGAGAAATGATATTGGGTTGACAGGAATAATCCCAGCATAAACACATAATATCTATTTCCTCTAAGTATAAGCAATCATGAGAGGGGCCATCTTGGGTTTACCATGAGACTCAAACAGTTTTCATTTTCGAAACATCATTTATATTTTCCCAGGTAAATTTTTATACTGATGTAATTTTTTTTTTACTGTCTATGCTTATTTTGCAACAGTGCCCTTATAACCTTTGCATTGTTCCAGACAGGCAATGCCTGTAATATATCAAAATGAAAGACCTAAATCAGAAAACTGGGATTTAAATTCTTAGTTTTTAGAGATGCATCTTTTAGTCTTCACTATCTGGATTCTTTGATCTCTCCTCTGACATATTTCAGTCTGTGTTGACATATCCTTAAAACAATATTTGAAAGAAATTTAGTGCAATAAAAAAAAACTTGGTTTGCCCATCTACCCAAACAGTTGGTTTAGTTGAGTAAACTTTTTTTAATAGATTGAATTGCCACATGAACAAATCTAACTGTAAATTTATCTTTGGGAATCCACAATCATCTGTTTTTAACATTTATTAGTTTTGAAAGATTCTGATCAAAAAAATTATATCACTATCAAATATAAACACAATGCTAAAGTTTCAACAAAAGTTGCTATCTTTATACAATTCACAAGGCTATCACAGAAAACAACTTCCAGTGGTTTGATTACTTCTTTGGAGAAAGGCAGAGTCAGTGTTAAGAAAGAATAGTGTGTTTTTGTTTTGTTTTTTTTTTTTTTCTGTTTAAAACAACTCAAAGAAGTTATATAATCTATATTCGCTAGTATGACTAATGAATATGAAGCTAGAAAGAAATTAGTTTCTCACTCTATACATATTTGGTATGCATAATGTATCAGTTAAGGTATTTTTAGATGTAAGTAATACAAATAACATAAAACTTAACTAATAGAGGGCTAAACCCTTTCTGCCAAAAGTGTGGACTGTGGACCAACAGCAACAGTCTCACCTGGGAGCATGTAAACTTGTTGAATTATAATCATAAATCTAACAGGGTCCCCAAGTGATTCAGGTGCACATCATAGTCTGAGAATACCTGGCCTAATCAAGAGAATATTTAATTATCTCACAAAACTGGATGATAGTTTCAGGCTTCTCAGGCAGTACATCTGCAATTCTTTTAGCTTTAATTCATGTTCCCTGCACGCTATGTCTTCACAAGGCCTTTTTCAAAGACAGGAAGAGCCAAACCTCTTCTTGTGTCTTTTTGCTGGTAGGAAGGTCTTTCACCAAAGCCCCTAACAAAACTCTCTTGGTGTTAGTGGCCCCTCCCTGGTGATTCTATGAACTGGGGGGATGGAACTGTAATGATCGACTAACATGAATCAACATTCACTCTTGGGCTAACATAGTGTCAGCTTTCCTGAGCACACAGCCATACAGGGGCTCTGCTACTGAGAAAGGCCTGGGGAGAGTAGGGTGAGGGATGGGTACCAACAATGACTGCCAAAACTGCTTGGCTACTTCTGGATCTCTATCCAACGAGGCCATATCATACCACAGGAATTCATTTTTGTTAATATGACTGTAATTTGGATGTCAAATAAAAGTCTTAAACTATAATATTAATAACGCATTGTCTCTTTTTATGATCTTCTTATAAGCGGAATGTAATACACAATATGAATGTGCAGAACACAATTAAGAAAGTTATCTAGGTTGGGGCAAAAATGATTGCGATTTCAGACCATGACTTTTGAATCATTATAACTAAGCTCAAACACATCTTTATTAATCAAAATAGAAATGATTACAATCAACACATTTTTGCCAACAAGAAACAAATTTATTTATTCCTGTAGCATAAAAATCCATGCTTCAGGATTCTACCAACTCTTGGAAAGCATTTTCCACATCGTGGTGGTTGTGGAAGCATTTTCCCTGCAAAATGTTGTCGAGATGCTTGAAGAAATGGTAGTTGGCTGACAAAAGGTCAGGTGAACATGGAGGATGAGGCCAAACTTCATAGCCCAATTTGTTCAACTTTCGAAGCATTGGTTGTGCAAGGCGCGGTTGGGTGTTGTGGAGAAGAATTGGGCCCTTTCTGTTGACCAATGCTGGCTGCAGGTGTTGCAATTTTCTGCGCATCTCATCGATTTGCTCAGCATACTTCTCAGATGTAATGGTTTCACTGGGATTCAGAAAGCTATAGTGGATCATATTGGCAGCAGACCACCCAGCAGTGACCATGACCTTTTTTGGTTGCAAGTTTGGCTTTGGGAAGTGCTTTGGAGCTTCTTCTTGACTGAGCTGGTCGTCACTGTTTGTCATATAAAATCCACTTTTAGCTGCATGTCACAATCCAATTGAGAAAAGGTTCCTTGTTGTTGCATACAAGAAGAGAGGACCACACTTCAAAAGTATGTTGTTGGTTTTTTTAAAATTTTTGGTCAGCTCATGAGGCACCCACTTATTGAGCTTTTTCACCTTTCCAATTTGCTTCAAATGCCAAACAACCATACAGTGGTCAACCCTGAGTTTTTCAGCAACTTCTCATGTAGTTGTAAGAGGATCAGCTTTGATGCTAGTTCTCAATCGGTCCCTGCCAACTTCCGATGGTTGGCCACTGTGCTCCTCATCTTCGAGGCTCTTGTTTCCCTTGCAAAACTTCTTGAACCACCACTGCACTGTACATTCGTTAGCAGTTCCTGAGTCAAATGCATTGTTGATGTTGTGACTTGTCTCCACTGCTTTACAACCCATTTTGAACTTGAATAAGAAAATTGCTGAAATTTGCTTTTTGCCTAACACCATGGCACTCTAGGCCAGGTGACAGAGTGAGACTCTGTCTCAAGACAAAAAAAGGAAAAAGAAAAGAAAAGAATTGCAATAGGCCATCAAGGGGACAGACTGTACCAGCAAGAGTACGCGTGAAAAATGCTAACCAAGAAACAAAATCATTGTGCTGGAGGCAAGGAAAGATGGGTTACAGAAAAAATAAAAATAACCACAAAATAATAGCAATCAAATAGATTCAGGAATGTTGTCCACAGGTTGTATTATATTTCTATTATTGCATAGCAAATTACCACAACATAGGTATTGTCTCACAGGCTTCATGGATCAGGAGTCCAGACAGAGACTAGGGCTGAGTCCTCTGCTAAAGGTCCCACTAAGCTGCCTTACACCATCATTTCCATGGTCTAAAATAAATATAAAATAAACAGCAAGTAATAAGTCATTAGCAAAAAAACATAAAGTGAGAAATTTACATTAAAATGATGTATAACATAACCATATTTATTTAAGAACATATTCCAATATCAAACAGCAAATTTCAACAATTGCTAAAATCTCAATTACTTTTGCACCAACCTAATACCAGGATGTTCGTGTTAAGTTCCATTCTCACAGTGTTTTAAATCTCCTAAAACAAACTGTTTGACATAGCTCATTTATTTATTTATTTATTTATTATTTATTTTTTTTTTATTGTTTGTTGTTTATAGGGGTACAGGTGTTTAGGTTACGTATGATGCCCTTGCCCCCCCTTCCCCCCAAGTCCCAGTCCCAAGCATGTCCATCTCTCGGAGGGTGCACATTGCGCCCTTTGTGTATGCATATATCCGTCCCCTCCTCCCCCTCGCCCCTCCCCCTTCCCCCTCCCTCCCTACCCGACATCCAATAGATGTTATTCTTATATGTACACTTATGTGATGTTCAGTCACTACCAATTTGATGGTGAGTACATGTGGTGCTTGTTTTTCCATTCTCGGGATACTTCGCTTAGTAGAATGCGTTCCAACCCTATCCAGGAGTATACAAGAGGTGCTATATCACCATTGTTTCTTAAAGCTGAATAGTACTCCATGGTATACATATACCACATTTTACTAATCCACTCATGTATTGATGGACACTTGGGCTGTTTCCACACCTTTGCAATTGTGAATTGCGCTGCTATAAA
>RJWJ010031560.1:0-19100 GCA_004363605.1 Indri indri
AAAAAAAAAAAAGCCTAGAGGAGTAGATTCACTCCCTTCTGCTTTCCTGCCATGTGAGAACACAGTGATCCTCTCCTTGGGAGAACACAGCATTTAAGGCACTGTCTTGGAAGCAGAGACTGAGCCTCTCACCAGATATTCAACCCGCTGGCACTTTCATCTTGGACTTTCCAAGCTCCAGAACTGTAAGAAATAAGTTTCTGTTGTTTATAAAGTACCCAGTCCCGGATATTGTGTTATAGCAACACAAAATGGACTAAAACAGATTACCATTCTGCCTTTAATAATCACTAATTACAATGTGCTGCTTACATTCTAATTTCATTTCCTTCATCCACTCATATTCCCACATATACGGGTAACTCTTTCACTTCTTCTTATTCATCGAATTTCCAACATCCTCACCCTAAGCAGATTATGTTGCTTCCCATTTTATGTATTTATTTATTTATTTTTATTTCAGGATATTATGGGGATACAAATATTTTGGTTACATGTTATGACTTTGCCTCACCCAAGCCAGGATTAGAGGCACGCCCTTCCCCAATACAACGCTCACTGCATACATTAGTTGTGAGTTTACCCACCTCTACCCCCCAATCCCCAATGAATATTACTGTCATGTGAGCACCTTAGTGTTGATCAGTTAGTGCCAATTTGATGGTGAGTACACGTGGTGTTTATTCTTCCATTCTTGTGATAACTCACTTTGGAGGATGGTTTCAAGCTCTATCCAGGATAATATAAGAGGTGCTAGATCACCATCATTTTTTTTTAATTAAGTAGTATTCCATTGTATACATATACCATATGTTATTAATACACTTATGGATTGAAGGGCACTTGGGTATTTTCCACATCTTTGCAATAGTGAATTGTGCTGCCATAAACATGCGAGTGCAGATTTCTTTATTATAGAATGTCTTTTGTTCCTTTGGGTAGATGCCTAGTAGTGCTATTGCTGGATCAAATGGTATTTCTATTTTTAGCTCTTTGAGGTATGTCCAAATTACTTTCCACAGAGGTGGCACTAATTTACAATCCTACCATCAGTGTAAGAGTGTTCCTATCTCTCCACATCCTCACCAGCATTTGCTGTTTTGGGACTTTTTGATAAAGGCCATTCTCACTAGGGTTAGGTGATATCTCATTGTGGTTTTGATTTGCATTTCCCTGATGATTAGAGATGTTGAGAATTTTTATGTGTTTGCTGGCCATTATTCTGCCTGCTTTTGAAGAGTTTCTGTTCATTTCCTTTGCCCATTTATTGATGGGGTTGTTTGATTTTTTCTTGTTGATTTTTTTGAGATCTAGATAGATTCTTATTATCAGCCCTTTATTGGATATGTAGAAAGCAAATATTTTCTCCCATTCTGTAGGCTGTCTATTTTAACTGAGAAAAATAAGCAGTCAGAAAAGAACTTCCACATACTCTTACCATTATATATACCCACCTACCTGCATCTGTAGTTGTGTGTTTCACATCCCCTCTCAGAGCTCACATTGCTACACAGGTACTCACTCTAAATTCCCTCCACTTACTACTGATAAAGTGTGCATGCACCAAAATAAGCCAAACTTTCTACTTATATATTAAATCACAGCCATTATTGTCTACTGAATGGCAATGTTCCCCTAGTTGCCCCCTCTCTCTCCGTCACCTGCACCATTAATAATTGTCTTTCAGCTAGGTCATTCCTATCTTCTTCAAGTTCTGCAATACTCTTGTTAAAAAATTCTCTTGAGCTACATTCAATTTCAGAAACCCCTCCCATTTGTAAGATAATACATAGAAAAATATTGCTCCCTAAAATTGCCTGCACTTCCTATTTTCAATCTTTCTCCCATCTTTCCTGGAAACCACTTCAGCCAAGTTATTCTTTGACCACCCAATGGACAGAGCCCTTGGAATGTCTCTGATGATCTTCACATTGTTAAGTCCAATGATAAATTTTCAAATTCCATCATATTTAAGCTCTCAGCAGCAATTTGTATACTGAATAATTTATTCCATTTTAACTTTACTTTTCATTATTTTGGCTTTGAACACACAATCCATTCTACATTACTGGAGATTCCTTCTCAGTCTTCATTTTTGCTTCCTGCTTATTTCTGTGACTTCAGAATGTAGACATGCCTCAGGCATAATCTTAGAATTTCTCTTCTTATCTGTTTACACTCAATCATTTGTTCATCTCATGCAATCTTGTTTTAAATACTCAATTCCCATGGATTCCAAACTTTTGTCTCCAGCTAAGACCTCTACCTAAGATCTCTATACCTTTTTATTCAATTGCCTATGCAGCATTATGCTTGGATTTCTAATCTAATGCATATTAGCCTGTTCAACCTAACTGTCCTTCCTACCCTAGTCATTTGCAATCTTAGTAAATAGTGATCATTGCATCATTCCAGTTTCTCAGATACATTAATCATAAATTGTTTTGGTTACGCCAAAGTATTAACAACAAAGAGCCTCCAGAATTTTAGTGAACTAAAATAACAGATTTATCTTTCTCTTTTGTGCTACATCAACTTTGGAGTGGGCTGAGGACCCTGCCCCATGTTATCCTCACTGCAGATTCCAGGCTGACAGAATTACCAATGTGCGTAACATTGCCAGTTTTGGAGGTGGATAAGGAGTAGTTGGTGAATCATATATTGGCAAAGATGCCACCAAAAAATGTCATATGTCTTTTCCATTCATATTTCAGTGGCTAAGGGAAACCATGTGTCTATACCCAAATGCAAAAGACATGGAATATATTTCTCTCATGTATCAAACAAAGGAAAGATATTTTATTAGTTCAAGGATAACCAGAAATATTTGGTGAGCTATATTAATGACTACATTGTTAGGCCTTAAATAAGAGAGCCATCATTGACTCAGAATTCAAACCACAACCACAATTTGTTTCCAGTCCTCTGGCAAAGGACTGTTCCTTGACTGTTACTTTCAAAATATATCCAGAATCTGACCACACTGTCCTCTCCACTACTACCACCCTAGTTAAAGCCCCCACCATCTCTCACATCAATTACCGTTAATACAATGGTTTCATAATTGGTCTTCTTCCTTCTGCCTTTACTTCCCTATAATCTGTTTTTTGGTTTTTTTGTTTGTTTGTTTGTTTTTTGCTTTTTTTTTTTACTATTCTAATGCTTATGGTTTATTATAGAAAAATGATACAGATTAAACCCAGCCAAAGGAAGAGACACATGGAGTGGCGTCTAAAAGGTTTCCAAAATGTGAAGCTTCCATTCTCCTCTCCCCAAGGAGTTATGATAAGTTACCCTCTGAGCATCAACATATGACAGCATGCATGGATATTGCCAACCAGTGATGCCCACATGAGCTTTGGTGTCTAGAGATTTTTTTATTTTTTAAAATTTTTATTTCAAAATATTACAGGGTTACAATTGTTTTTAGTTACATGGATTGATTTTGTAATTCTTGTGTCAAGGTTAAAAGTGTACCCATTACCCAAATAGTGTTCATTGTACCAGTTAGGTAGGTTTTCACCCATCCCCACCTTCTCCCTACCCCTGCTTCATTTCCATTGAGTTTTACTTTCCTCTGTGCACATGTGTGCTCATCAGTTAGTTCTAATTTAACAGTGAGTACATGTAGTGTTTGTTTTTTGATTTTATAGATACTTCACTTTAGATAATAGTCTCCAGTTCCATCCAAATTGTTGCAAAAGACATTAAGTCACCCTTCCTCGTGGCCAAGTAGTATTCCATGGTATAGATATACTACATTTTGTTAATCCACTCATGAATTGATGGGCATTTGTGTTGATTCCATATCTTTGCAATTGTTAATTGTGCTGCAATAAACATTCAAGTTAGGTGTCTTTTTGATAAAATTACTTCTTTTCTTTTGGGTAAATACTCAATAATGGGATTTCTGGATTGAATAGTAGGTCTACTTTTAGTTCTTTGAGGAATCTCCATACTATTTTTCATGGAGATGGTACAATGTGCAGTCCTGCAAACAGTGTATAAGCATTTCTTTCTTTCTGCATCCACACCAGCATCTACTGTTGTTGGACTGTTTAATAAAAGCCATTCTGACTGGGGTAAGGTGATATTTCATGATGGTTTTAATTTACATTTTCCTGATGATTAGTGATGTTGAGCATTTTTTCATATGTTTATTGGTCATTTGTCTATCTTCTTTTGAGAAGCTTCTGTTGATGTCTTTTGCCCAATTTTCAATGGGGCTGTTTAATTTTTTCTTGCTGATTTGCTTATTTTGTAGATTCCAGTTATTAGTCCTCTATTAGTTTTATAGCTTGCAAATATTTTCTCCCATTCTTTAGATTGTCTATTTGCTCTGTTGATTATTTCCTTGCCTGTGCAGAAGCTTTTTAATTTAATCAAGTCCCATTTATTTATTTTTGTTGTTGCTGTGATTGCCATTTGGATCCTCTTCATAAATTATTTTCTAGGCCAGTATCTAGAAGACTTTTCCAACATTCATTTTCTTCTTGAATTTTTGTAGTATCATGCCTTACGTTTAAGTCTTGTATCTATCTTGAATTAATTTTTGTGAGTAATGAGCAATATGAATCCTGTTTCATTCTTCTGCATGTGGCTATACAACTTTCCTAGCACCATTTATTGAATAGAGATTCTTTTCCCCAGCATATATTGTTGCTTCACACAATGATGTAGGGATCTTTTGAAATTTGTCTGATCACCATACTCCTCTTCTTGAACTCTTCTCATCTCATTCTGAAAGACATACTTTTACTCTGGCCCACAAGATCTATGAGATCAGGAACTCTGCTACATCTCTGATTTTATTTTTACTTACTTTACATCTCATTCATTTTGCTCCAATGAGTCAGCTCCTTACTCTGGTATGAATTCACAAAGTGTCTCCTCCTCAGAACCTTTGCTCTTGCTGTTCCCTCTACAGAGAACGATCTTCCCTAGGATTTCTGCAGGGCTCTTTGCCCCCTTCTTTTAGGCATTCTTTATTCAAATGCCACGTTTTCAATGAGAACCTCTTTGCACACCTTATATGAATCTTCTTGACTTGGCATTCTTTATCTTACCCTGATCTCTAACATCACCATGTGACATATATTTACTTGTTTATTTCTTGTCTCTCTCTTTAAATGCATAAACTCCATGATGGAAAAGTATACCCTGTTCACTAACATATCCTTACCTCTTACAGTATTTTCTATATAGTAGATACTCAAATCATAAGGGTAGAACCAATAAATGAGTGGGAAAACAGTTGCATATTTATGCACCAAGGTATTTAAATCTTGTATTCCAGATATTGTGTTTGGTACATGTATACATTAGAATGTAATACAGTTTTTAATCTCAGTTTTCTTTTAAGTGGAAAGACTGAGAGCACAGACAACAATTACAAAAATAAATAATAAATAAATAAATAACTCTGATAGTTTAACCTATAGCTGTGAATGAGACATGCTTAGTTCTTCCCAATGAAATTTACATAGGAGAAATGTGGGACCCTTCCAGAAGTCTGTGCTTCCTCCACATTTTCTCTTCCCCAATGCTGTCTGGATGCGGAGAATGTGAAGGGATCATCCTAAGGATTGGCAGAAGCCTGCACGTAAGAACAAATAGAGAGCAGAAAGTTGCACCTTGGCTAGGAATATCAGCTTCTAACTATTTTGTGAGAAGAAAATATACTTTTTTTTCAGTTTGAGCCATTATACATCTTGTGTATATGTCATACTATAGTTTAGTATCAGGAATAAATCCTACCTTTCTTCCACAGGCTGATACTTACTAAGGGGGCCTAGAAGAAAAAACAAATTTGGGAAGGTACAATGAGGAATAACAAGCTCATATTTTTGACTTGTTGATTTTAAAGGCATGTGTTGTACTCAAGAAAATATATCTCTGTCACCACACCAACCTAAGGGAGTGAGCAACCAGTGAGGAGGAGGCCAAGGATATAACCAGGAGAGATGCCAATCTGTAAGGAACAGGTGAAGGAAAAGGAACCTGGAGAAGACTTGCCCATGATCATGTCTAATATTTTACCAGCCAGCAAAGGAAGCATTATCATCCCCACATGAGAGGTAATGGAGCAGACAATCTGTCTTTATAGACTCCAGAGACTAATTTATATTATGTACAGAGAGTTTGAATTTCCTAAGATATCAGTATCTGTCAAGCAAGTTTATGTTTCGGAAGTTCACAAATGTGCACATAAAAAAGTTTACTTAAGCCACAGAATATTTAATTGAATTCATTTTTGTAAACTGCTAAGTATTCTAATTACAGTTGGTATTCAACGGAAATTAAAAAAAAAGCTCTGAAATATACTTGTAGCAGACTGTGGCAAACACTACCTTACTCTCTAAGCTACAAATATTAATTCATCTTCTTAAGTCTAGCCTAAGTTTGTCACGCATTGGCTAGCGTCCAATAACATAAAACATACATTTTTCTTATTTTATTTATTCATTAGAATCAGCACTACATTACAATTTCACTGAATACTGTGACTTTGTCTTCATATATTGTGGCACCACAAGTTCACAGATCTTGTGATGCATTTGATGCACAAAATAAATATTAAATATATTAATACAATGGTGAAAGGGAATTTATTAATTTTAGTTCTGTTTGCATTAACTTCTGCTTAGCTACTATTTAGAATAGAGATGTTTTGCCCAATTGTGCTCTCTCATTTATTCATATAGAATATTAAATGATGACCCCCGGCCTAAATATCCCTCAGTCCTACATAACAGGAGAGTGTATGTATGTATTGAATAAAAACTATTATGGGTCCTGCTCTCTTTTTTCCCTCTTTTTTGATTGATATTTTACAGAAGACAATTAAATATCCTATAGCAATTTTCCTATCCAGTTATTTCTATATGAATCTATGTACTTTGTTAAGAATACAGAACATTAATACTTTTTTGTTTTCACAACAATGCTATAATATAAAACCTGGATTAAACAAAGCTAAATGAGTTATCCTTGATTGTGCAACCCAATATAAAATGTTAATCTTAGGATGCTGACAGCGTAAGGAGAGGATTATCCATTCAATTGTCTTTTCATCTATTGGTCATTTTTAAATGAAATTTGAAAATGTTCTCTTTCTCCACTCCTTCTCTCTCTCTCTCTTTCTTTCTTTCATTGAAATTATTCAACTCACCATTTATTGGGTGAAGACTTAGTTATAATGGGTGCCAATATATTATATTCCAGTTTTGTTTGTTTCATTTAAAATAACACATACATTTCTACCTCTAGATTAATGAGAATAAAGAGCTACATTGTGGATTTCCAGTTTTGCTTTTAAAAACTTTATTACAGAATACTGTGAATCTTTGTTACTGCTTGAACTAGCCTCTAATATCAAAGCTAAACTTCTGTGATTTTTGTTGCTGTCCCATATTACCATAATTTAGTGGCATAATAAACTATGTTAGTCAGGTAATGCTACCATGTAAGCCAAGCAGAGGTGCTAGCTGAGGATGAAAGGAATCTTGAATCTGTGGTAGAGATGCAGGAAATAATGACCAAGCACAACTTTGACACCAGCTACAGCCAAGAGGTCTGTTATAGTTTTCTTGGGCTACCATAACTTTCTGTCACACAATGGGTGGCTTAAACAACAAAAATTTATTTTCACACAGTTCTGGAGTCCAAGGTCAAGGTTAGCAGGTTTGGTTCTCCTGAGGCCTCTTTCCTTGGCTTGCAGATGACCACCTTCTAGCCATGTCCTCACATGACCTTTCCTCTTTGTGTGCACATCCCTGGTATCTCTTTGTGTCCAAATTTCCTCTTCTTACAAAGTTGCCAATCATATTGAATTAAAGCCTCTTCTTACCGGTCTTCGTTTAACTTAAAGACCTTATCTCCAAATATGGGTACATTCTGAGGTGCTATGAGTTGTGAGTTCAACATATGAATTCGGGAGGTTGGGAGACAAATTTCCTTCTGTAACAAGGTCTGCAACATGTCCAACTAATTTTGTCTTTTTTTAAGTTTTCCCATGACAAGACCCCAGGCAAAATTCTGCAGCAGATGGTCCTAAAATTATGCAAAAAGTTGAATCCAAGTGGCACAAGGCATGCATTGTTGTGGATTCCATGATGTGGCACCCAGACAGAAAAGTTCCTCAGTTAAAGCTTTCTTACCCACTATCATCTCCCCTTGTGAGCAGCCTATACCCAAGGTCTGATTAATGTGGGGTTATAAATGCCTTTTTCCTTGACCCAGGTGGGGCAAATGTGAGTGCCATTCTCGCTACTGGACTCCCTTTGAAATCAGCAGTCTCTTTATTTTGAGTGTGGTACTATTCTACTCCTTCCCCCCACCAACTGCACTTTCTACAATCCCCACAAGTTTGTTTCCTTACACTCCCTGAGCACTTTCATGCATGCTGTTCCATATCTCAGTGAACCCAAAATCTTGGGAACCCAAAATAAAATGTCTGTAATCTAGGGGTTTAAAGTTACTCTTTATCTATTTTTTTATGTTGAAGCCTGAATAAGGAAAATGGTGTGATATAGTGGAAACGGAGTTGATTTTCATACCGGGCAAGCTGTTCTACAACTTCATGCTTGTTTGAATAGTACCAATGTGTTTAGCATCTGCAAGTTCCAGTTTCCTTATCTAAGATAACAGTGATTCTTAAATTAAAAAGTTGTGACAATTATAAAGAGAAAAAGAATACAAAGCTAAAAGTTTGGCACAAGAGTCTTATAATTAGTAGAGGTTCAACAAATCAAGATTTGTCAAAGGAAATATTAAGACAAAAAAAAGCATTGTAGATTTGTTTGCCCCTACATGTCATTAAAGGTTCAATATATACTAATCATTACACCAGAATAATTATTCTCCTTTTGTTTGCAATTGACTCTGACTTTGTCTCTGACTCAGGCCAGCTTTATGACAAAAGTAAAACATAATGGATGACAAGGAAGGTGACTGCTGGTTTTAAAGGAGGAGATGAACAGACACTACTCAAGGAAAAAGCAATACAAGGAGAAGGCAGCAGTAGCAGGGCTGTGGGTGTAAAGTTTCTGTTTAGATTATACATGTTATGTAACAACATCAGTGATTCTCAGGCTTTGTCTCCATTTATTCTGTATTCCAAATTCTAACATGAGAAGATCCAATTGGCTCAGCCTCGATCAATTACCAATATCCAAGGAGGTAACCTGAATCGAATGGCATGCTCACTGGGTGTCCATCATTGTGTATTGGGATCCACTGTCAGAGATGCTAACTACATTAAAACATCAAAACTGTACTAACTTCAAAATGCATTTCACCATAAGTCTACTAGGGTTTGAAGACAGACACCATGATTTTCTGAAAAAACTTGGTTAACTTCATAACATTTTCTAATTAGTCTGCATAAAATCATTTTTGCATGCTAGATATCTAGAATGTTTTCATATAAATATCATTGAGATAAACTGAATGACAAAGAGGTTAAGCTACCTATTACAAGTAATTTAATCAATTGATAATAAAGTTAAAATTGGAGTACAGGGAGATAAAAGTTAACTTTTCATTATATCTTGCATGCTGTATCCCCCACAAAAGAGTTGGATTCCTACAAAGGTACATGGAAACCAGTTATGACCTAGTACTTAAATCAACAACAAAGCTAGCTGAAAAGATAGGGCTGTAGCCATGGTACTACCACATTTTACTGCCATTGCACCCCAAGACCCAATCCCAGAATGGAAAAGGCTGGTCTTTCCATAACTGTATAGATTAGAAGCTCCATAGCCCAGTGCTTGTAGGCTTGTGGTTTCTCCCGTCCAGTGTGCCCTGAAATCCTACTAGAGCTCTAGGGCACTGCTCTAGGATGAAATGGGCAAGAGGGACCAGCACACCTGCGATTATGCTTTTCTCAGTGAATACTGATCTGCTAAGGTCTGATGAGTGTGTCTCAGTGTTGTCCTCACCATGTTGCATGGAAGATACTTTAGAGTTAATGTCAGAGTTACAAAGAAAACCTATAAATTCTAGTTGATGGCATTTTATATGTGACCTTAGCCCAAAAGCCAAGAAGTAATAGATGACGGTGTTATAAAAGAGTAGAAAAAAAGGAAAGAAAGAAAGAATTCAAAAACTCTAATTTTTGTTCATTCAGAATAAAAAATAAAATAAAAAAATTCCTGAAATGTATAAAACCAAACTGTTGCCCACTCACAGTGAGTCCACTTGCTCAAAGCTTCTTGGGCATGGCTCCAGGTCATGGTCCTCAAATTTGGCTCAGAATAAACCTCTTTCAATTATTAAAAAAAAATCAATTCCCCAAAGTTGCTTACACATAATTAAACTGTTATGGTTGGGGTTAGAGGACAAAACTGTTGATAATTTTGGAAAAGCAATTAGGAAAATTTACCAAACACTATAAATATGTTCCTTCTTGTTTATACAGCGATTCCATTTGAAAATGTCAAGTTAAAATTGCCATGAAAAGTATAGTATCATATAAAAGTCAATTTTTCTCTGCTCTTTAAGACAGAATTGTTGGAAGCAAGCTAATATTTTAGCAAGAATGTAATAACAAAACAATGTTAATTTACATTAATAGAAGAGTACATGTACATTAGAAATGTTATCCACACAGTGATGAAATAATTGGATATTTCTTGAAATATAATGACATATGAAAAATGAGAGCACTGCTTGTGTATACAGTAGTATATTCACTGGTAGAAAAAAAAAACAGAAGAAACTGTCCTTTTCTGATTCTGGGTGATGAGATTATAGGCCAATTGGAAAACAAAATTTTCTTCAATCTATTCTTTGTGCTACAGTTTATTTAATGTTATTGAAAAAAGTTGTGAAAAGCAAAACAGGTAACTATTTTTATTACCTTAAATGCATTTGCGTATTTGTATCTAAAAAATAATTGTGCAATGAACTAAAGAAATGGCTAAGGAGGTTAGCGTGTGGACACTGAAGCATATATAGGCAAAGCGTTCTGCTTCTACTTGAAGATGAATATACTGTGTGGTTTGGCTGGCTTCTGCCTAGTATCACTGTTTGCAATGGTACAAGGACAAACTTATCTTAGATATTCTCTCTCATCTTCCTTTTAGGTCATACCATGACATCTTAGCAGGCACTGTGCTTTTTTCCACCCCCAAAAAGCTTGTTCTGTGTGATTAGCTGCTAATCTCTACGGAAACATTAGGTTATGTCTGCCTAAAAAGATACTGTCTTTGTATTTGAATAAAAGACTTCTCAAATTATTGATCTTCAGAAAATATATGGGTTGGTTAAGTAGTTTAGGTGTCAAAGAAGACTATTAGAGTAGATTTATTACATGACTCTCACAAAACTCTAAGATACATTTATACACAGATACTTCTTTTTATAAAGGTAAGATTGTCATTCTCTCTGCTTGAGGCTGAGATCGGTGTGAAAGTCCTGACATTTGGGGGAAAAATGTAAGCAGAAGTACTAAAAAAAAAATCCTGCCAGCTACAAAGACTCTTAAAATCCCACTAATGTTACTTTCTTGCAAATAGATTAAGAAGTCTACTCATAAAGATGAGCAGAAATACAAATCAGAATACAAAAGAAAGCACCTCCATGCCCATGGGCTTCCTCCTTCAAGTATCACTCTAGATTTCTGTGTCAGGCAAGAGGGAGAATGACTAAGCATTCAGACCCAAGTCTGTTCTTTTACGTCGCCAATGCTTGGAAGGATGTCACTAAGATTGCACTACTTTGAAGATGAAACAAACCGATGCTTGCAGATGTTTACATTCTAGAAGTTTCTAAAACTATTTCTCAAGGGGTAGAAGAGAAAACACTTAGAAGCTGATGGAGAGGAGCATCTTACAGGGAAAATGCCAGAGAATGGTCCGACTGGGGAAACCTTTTAATGTACATATTTTTACAACTATGCTATCTGAGACTGCCTAAAAAAGAAATGAGTTTGAAAAAATTAAGTTTGCAAGAAAAATTTTAACATACCCTACAAACTGGAAAATTCTTATAAATTCATTGGTACTGACAGCCCAAACCCAAAATGAACTTATCAAATCTTATATAGTTTGCAAAAATCACTTGATATCACCTTATGTCACAAAGATTATTATTCTGTCTGAATAATATTGAGTCAAATATGTATTTTATATTTTTCCTCCTTTAAAAAAGATGTCTCTTTGTGAAGCGTAAAGATAAACATTTGCTGTGAATAAATAGGTTGCTTGTTTATAAGTCTAGCTCATCTATATTTGGGAAGGAAGAATTGATATTTAAAACCCCAATACTTAGAAATTATATTAAAAAGTTGTGGCATGACTATTTCAGGAGCAACACACAAATGGCTAAACCAGAAATCTCTGTTGACATTATGAGTGAGAAATTTTTGGCATATGAGCATAGTTGCGATGCCCTAATTTGGAGTGGTTTATATTCCTCCACTGACCCTACTCGGGAACACTGATAAAATGTCAGGGAGGATGCATATTTGCTAACTAATACAGAAGATAAATAAAGTGTCAGAGAGGCATCTTCATCAAAATTCCCTTAGTCACTAATAACAGAAGAACATGTAGCCAGTTTAAGCCAGAAGGTATTGTATTAGCTAAAAAAGTTATCCCAGATGCAAAAGCAGAGAGTGCAGCAGGGTCTCCTTGGGAACTCAAACCAAATGGTGGGAGCTGGAAAGAAGCCACCATTTCTTCATTTCTCTCTCTCCGTTTCTGTCTCTCTGTGTGTATATGTGTACATGTTTGAGTATATATACCTATATACACACACACACATATAGACATACATACAGTCATGTGACACAAAACAATGGATTGATGAACAATGAACCATATATACCAGAGTTATCCCATAAAATTATAATACCCTGTTTACACTGTGTCTTTTCTATATTTAGATGCGCAAATACAATTGTGTTAAAAAAAATCGCCTAGAGTTTTTAGTACAGTAACATGCTGTACGGGATTGTAGCTTAAGAGCAATTGGCTACACCACGTAGCCAAGGTGTATAGTAGGCTATACCAACTATGTTTGTATAAGTACGCTATGTGATGTTCACACAAGGAAGAAATCACCTAAAAACACATTTCTCAGAAAATGTCCCTATCATTAATTACTGCATGGCTGCATACATATGCTAATCTTCTCACTATCATCTCTCGTCTCTATCAGTGTTTGAGTGTCTGATCCATCCCTCTATTTCTGCATATTGGATTTTTGTTGTTGTTATTTTCCATTCTCTTGTATCTCTAAAACTGGAGATATTTATATTATCATTATTATAATCATTCACAAAAAATGAGATAAATAAATTCCCAATTCAAGTTTCCAGGAGGTAGGATCTTATTGGCCCCATTTGAGTCCAATCACTTTTGCCAAAAGTAGTTTCAATCCATTTCAAACATGAGGGGAAACAGATAAAGGTCATCATTATGCTCAGGGCAAATACTCTATATTATCCTGCTGCAGGTGAAAAGAGACCAGAGGTGACAAAAATGTGTCTCTCCCTTCCTTTATTTTCCTTGTGTATTTAGGCATTTTCTTCTCAAATTCAGAGACATCATTGAAAAGAGCAACCTCTCTATAAAAGAGAATTATTCTTTGTCCACGAACATAAACAACATAACTATTCTCATTTGCTGGAAACTCCAAAGCAGCTAACGAGCTTCACCAACTGGTTGGGGATCTCAGCAAGTAATTTTATCATTCTGTAAAATTAAGGAATAGATGAACCTCCTTCCCTAGTTGGGCTTGAAGAATAGCTCACTGATCTGATTCAATAAATAGAGTGTTGAAAAGTGTTGCTTTTCACTAAGGTCATAAGGAATATTGAAATCTGTTAAACAATATGAACCAACCAATTCAAAATCTTGCCATCTGATCTTTGACAAAGCAGAAAAAAACATACACTAGGGAAAAGAATCCCTATTCAATAAATAGTGCTGGCAAAATTGGATAGCCACATGTAGAAGACTGAAACAGGATCCACACCTATCACCACTCACAAAAATTAATTCATGATGGATAACAGACTTAATCCTAAGACATGAAACTATAAGAATTCTAGAAGAAATTGTTGGAAAAACTCTTTTAGATATTGGCCTAGGCAAGGAATTTATGAAGAAGATGCCAAAAGCAATTATAGCAACAACAGAGATAAATAAATGATACCTGATCAAATTGAAAAACTTCTGCATAGCCAAGGAAACAACCAATAGAGTGAATAGATAACCTACAGAATGGGAGAAAATATTTGCATGCTATACATCCGATAAAGGGCTAATAACCAGAATTTACAAAGAACTCAAGCAAACCACCAAGAAAACATCATCAAACAACCAAAAGTGGGCAGAAGACATGAACAGAAGCTTTTCTAAAGAAGGTAGACTAATGGAAAATCAGCATATGAAAATATGCTCAATGTCTCTAATCATCAAGGAAACATGAATCAAAATCACAATGAAATATCACCTAACCCCAATGAGAATGGCTTTTTTCAAAAAGTCCCAAAACAACAGATGCTGGCATGGATGTGGAGAGAAAGGAACACTTAAACACTGCTGGTGGGACTGCAAACTAGTACAACCTCTGTGGAAAGTAATATGGAGACACTTCAAAGAACTAGAAGTATACCTACCACTTGATCCAGCAATCCCACTGGTGGGTATTTATCCAAAGGAAAAAAAATAGATTTTACAAAAAAGAAAAAAAAACAAAAAACACTTGCACTTGAATTTTTATTGCAGCACAATTCATAATTGCAAAGGTGTGGAAACAACCCAAGAACCCATGTGTCCATCAATACATAAATGGATTAATAAAATGCAGTACATGTATACCAGATGAGTATTACTCAGCTATGAAAAAATGGTAAACTAATACCTTTTGTAACAACCTGGATGGAACTGAGACCATCATTTTATGTGAAGTGTCACAAGGATGGAAGAACAAAATCCGTATGTACTCACTACTAAATTAAAACTTATAGATCAATATTAATGTGCCCATATGGTAGTAAAATTCAATGGAAATCAATCAGGTGGGAGCAGGGAGGAGAGGATGGGTAAATCCACACCTAATGGAGACAAGACACACTATATGGGTGATGGGCACACTTACAACTTTGACTCAAACTGTACAATTCATATACCCAAAACATTTGTACCTCCATAATATTCTTAAAAAAATTAAAAACTGTGTATATATTTTGAGAAAGACAGATGTCCCAAAATATGTAAAAAACTGTTCCTAGAGTAAGGTATGTGATGTATTAAATTGTATAAACAAAGAAGAGGAACAAAAGTGCCAGTTTGCTATTAAATGTGGTGTGGTCTGTATACTATCTCAAAAAAGAGTACAATAGTGACTTCAAAATCTAAGAAGCTGCAAGAATCCTTGAAAGATAGTTAATAGTTGACCCTTGAACAATACAGGTCTGAACTGTGTGAGTCCATGGGTATGTAGATTTTTTTTCCAATAAATAGGTTGTAAAATAATTTGGAGATTTGTGACAATTTGAAACAACTTACATAGCCTAGAAGTATGAAAAATTAAGAAAAAGTTAGGTATGTCATTAATACATAAAATACATGTTGATGCCACTCAATTTTATCATTTACTACCATAAAACATAAACAAATTTAAAAAGTTAAGATTTATCAAATATTTATCAAATATTATGCCCACAGCACATGGCACCATTCACAGGTGAGAGAAGTGTAAACAAAAACAAAAATATATAGTCAAGATGGCGGGTGAGAAAATCTGCCAGTCAGAGTGTCTCAGCAAAAAAGACAGATTTTAGAAGAAAGTGAAAAAAATAAACTAGAGAAAAACATAGATCTGGTGAGGGTCCAGAGGAAGGGTGCCTGAAACTACAGGAGACTCCACGGGAAGACATTGTGGAGGAGAACTGGAAGTAGAAAGGTCTCCGAGAGGTTTGGAGACCAGTAACAAGAGTAGGTTTAGCAGATAACTTTCCCCTACCTTGCATCCCCGACTGTTTGTGGGCTCCTGAGAGGTTGGAGAGACCTGCCAACACCAGCCCAGGGATGGCTGCCTCCAGTGAGCAGTGGCCTTTTGCAGACAGGGCACCAGGCTCCCAGCTCCCTCAGGGCACCTCCGTACATGCAGACCAGAGCCTATCAGCAGACGCCATGTTGCTCCATTCTCTCCTTCTCCTCCCCTACCCTGAGTGCCTAGAGAGACAATTTAGCCATCACAGGGAGACATCTCCAAGGAATGGGACCTTTACTTTTTGGGCCCTGCAGCAAACTGAGAGGTACTCAGACTGTGATCTCCCTACCCGCCAGCCCTCCCAGGTGCTGCTTGCCTGGTGACTCCAGGAGAGGAGGATAAATGCCGAAGTGGAGTGAAATAGATCCAGCTTGGCCACCCTGTAGGTGATTCAAGACCAGCACCCCTCCCCCTGGCAGGGTCAGGTATTGATCTCCAGGGCCCAGGAGACAGGCCTGCAGACCAGACCCCGTACTAGGTCACAATTGCACTGCCCCGGGGCACAGAAGGGATGTCTATGAAAGAGCCTATTGAGGAGTGTGTGCCTTCAGGGGCAGATCAGCACGCCTGAGCAACAACCCTCCTCCCAAAAGAGGGCTGTGCATCCATCTCAGGCTGAGATCCTAGGCAGGGAACCTCCCCAGCCATACCACAGCCAGGAGAGATCCATTGGCCTGAGGTCCTGCTTGCTGGCATAGGCCTGGGAGAGGACAAGGAGTGGGGAAGTGTGGAGGGGAGTGAGACCTGCTCCAGAGTGCCTGGATTGTAACAAAACTCAATGATGTGCAAGAAAAAAAGGATAACCAAAACAAAGAAGCCACCAAAAAAAAAAAAAAATTCAGGACTTGGAAGAAAAATTCACTAAAGAAATTGAAATATTAAAAAAAAAAAATCAAACCGATCGCCTGGAAATGAAGGACTTATTCAGGGAACTACAAAACACAGTAAGCCTCAAGAACAGGGTAGATCAAACAGAGGAAAGAATCTCAGAGATTGAAGACAACTCTTTCCAATTAAATAAGTGAGTCACAGAGATCAATGAGAAAATTAAGAGAAAAGAAATAAGCCTACAAGTAATGAGGAATTACATTTAAAAAACTGAACCTGAGCATGATAGGGATTCCGGAAGGTGAAGAAGAAACACTCAAGGGCTGGATAAGCTATTTGAAGAATTAATAGAGGAGAATTTCCCAGGTATTGCTAAAAATCTAGATATACAGGTACAAGAAGCTCAACAGACCCCAGGGAGATTCAATACAAATAGGAACACACCACATCATGCAGTCATCAGATTGACCAAATATCCACTAAAGAGGCACTTCTGTGAGCTGTAAGGTGAAACAAACAAGTAACATACAAAGGAAAGCCCATCAGAATAACTTCAGATTTCTGAACTGAAACCCTGCAAGCAGGAAGAAACCGGGATCCCATTCTCACTCTTCTGAAACAGAATAATGTCCAGCCTAGAATCTTGTACCATGCAAAACTAAGTTTCCTGTATGAAGGAGAAATAAAGACATTCTTAGATAAGCAAAGACTGCTGGAATTCACCAAGACAAGACCAGCTCTTCAAGAAGTACTCAAAGCTGAATTGCACAAGGATCAGCACAATAAACATTCATGAATGTAAACCACTCAAAAGTTAAAGATCAAAGGCTAGATTCCACAATGGCTCAAGAGAGAAAACAAAGCAACCAAATGCAACTGAAAAAAAATGAACGGTAATTCACCCCACTTATCAGTTCTCTCAATAAATGTGAATGGCTTGAATTCCCCTCTCAAGAGGGGAATCCATAGGCTAGCCGAATGGATTAAAAAAAAAAAAAAGCCACTCATCTGCTGTCTCCAGGAAATGCATCACATCTAACCTGCAAGGATGCATTTAGACTCAAGGTAAAGGGGTGGAAATCAATATTTCAAGAAAATGGAAGCCAAAAGAAGGCTGGTGTGGCAGTTTTGATCTCAGATAACTTAGTTTTTAAATCAACAATAATAATGAAAGACAAAGAGGGTCAATATATAATGGTGAAGGGGACAGTTCAACAAGAAGACATAACAATTCTTAATATGTATGCACCCAACTTAGGTGCACCCAGATTCATAAAGCAAACTCTACTTGACCTAAACAAATTCATAAACAGCAACACCATAATAGTCGGAGACTTCAACAGCCCACTGACAGCACAGGACAGATCCTCCAAACAAAAAATTAACAAAGAAATAACGGACTTAAACAGTACTCCAGAACAAATGGGCCTGACTGACATTTACAGGACATTCTATGCAAAAACCAGTGAATATACGTTCTTCTAAGCTCATGGGACATTCTCTAAGATTGACCATATTTTAGGACACAAAGCATGTCTCAAAAAACGTAAAAAAATAGAAATCATACTATGCATCTTCTCAGATCACAGTGGAATAAAAATAGAAATCAACCCCAACAGAAACTCTCATCTCTACACAGAGTCATGGAAATTAAACAACCTTCTGCTGAACGATTCCTTCGTAAACGAGGAAGAGAAGATGGAAATCAAAAGATTCTTTGAATTAAATGACAAAGGTGACACAAGTTATCAAAATCTGTGGGACACAGCCAAAGCAGTCCTGAGAGGAAAGTTTATCTCCATAAATGCCTATATCCAAAAGTCAAAAAGAGCACAAACACACAACCTAATGAATTGACTCAAAGAACTGGAAAAAGAAGAACAGACTGACCCCAAACTCAACAGAAGAAGGGAAATTAATAAGATCAAATCAGAACTAAATGAAATTGACAACAGGGAAACTATATGGAAGATTAATAAAACAAAAAGTTGGTTCTTTGAAAAAAAAAACAAAATTAACACTCCTTTGCCTAAACTAATGAAAAACAGAACAGTCAAATCCTTAATAAGCTCCATAAGGAACAAAAATGGAGAAGTTACAACTGATACCATGGAGATTCAAGATATAATTTATGAATATTACAAAAACCTTTATGTACACAAATTGGAAAATGTGGAGGAAATGGACATATTTTTAGAAACACACAGCCTCCCTAGGCTCAACAAGGAAGAAATACAATTCCTGAACAGACAAATATCAAG
>RJWJ010031561.1:0-19292 GCA_004363605.1 Indri indri
GCTCCAAGCCCATGATACTTTATATCATGCCCTTGGGGAACACCTGGAGATTGCCATAGATGGAGGGCGTGCATTTGTTTCCGCTTTGATTTACCCATGTGCTGCATGGATGAGAACAGAGAATTAAATACATCAAATACAGTGCAATCAAATTGAAATGTGCTTTTTTCCTAAGTCAGAGCTCTAGAGTCGTAAAGATGTTTTGGTTCCAGATTACACCGTCCCCCCTCACTCCCACCAGCAGCAATCAGAGAGCAGTGCATTCTACTGCCCATGCAATCCAACAGAAAATAAGTTATTTTTGTATGATGAGCCTTGCCTATAATGCTCAACACGTCAAAACTTGTGATTTTGCATCTTGCTGTTTCCAAGCTCTGGATCTGAAATCCTACAGCTCTCACAGGTACACCTAGCTACATGTGACATCATTATGTTTCATTAAAATGTAAGCAAGAAAAGACTAATAAGAACATGATGTTTCCCATCCCACTGTACACATTTCCATAGATACCTGCACGTTACCTCAATGTCAGGCCTCTGTACCAGGAAACAGCCCTTTTCACACTCGCTGCAAATACGTAGCCTCAACACTGTGCCAAATAAAGTCTCCCTAGTTGACCTTTGTCATTACGTGCTGCACTTTTGTTTGCCATGAGCCTACTAATAACACTTTTATGTAATGTTTACTGATTATTATAGTAGAATAGTTGAGAAACTTTCTGCGTGACAATCAATGCGTGTCGATTCACCTATATGGCTATTGAGTTCCGGTGCATCCCTGCTGTCGATCAAAGCCCCTCTACCACCCTCTACAAACCCCACAGCTGTCACCAGTGACAGCAAATGGACCAGAGTGCAATGGTCATGGCTGATGTTTCTTTCCTCATTCCCGAACCTCAGGAATTACTACTAATAGTCTGCGTAATACACGCTAAATGGAATCAGTAAACAAAACGCTATGCTGCTTGGAACCTTCCTGAGAAGACTCGTGATCCTTCACTACCTTGGAAGGAAAGGGTGACCTCATCCCATCAAGCGCTCCTTAGAAAAGTGTGGTCGAATCTCTATGAGGTTACGAGGTGAGTGCGTACACGTCTTCCCTTCACTGTCTCCATTTCACCTGCCGTTTTTTCTGTGATGCTGTACCGTGCTCAGCGGTATCTGATGTTGAGGGTAAGTGAAGAGGAAGAAAGTTAGTGCAGGAGTGGGAGAGAAAAGCAGAAGCAGACAGAGGTGTGTAGCAGGAAAGCAGGTAGGCCTGCCGAATGACGTCACAACGGTATGACTAGAAACACTTCAAAAGTCTCTAATTCTACCTAAAGCAACACGGGTATCTTGGTTCCTTTATGCCATAGTTAATGATAGAAAACAGCGTCGCAGTGTGAGTGCTAAGCCCCTCTGAGGAGCGAAGCTTAAACGCTGGGAGACAAATATCTCTGCATGTGGGGCCAACACTGGCCACACTTGGTCACACTTGCCCGACCCCGCGTTGCTCACTAGCTGGCCTGACGAGGCGGGGCCTGACGGCTGGGCTGCAAACCTGGACACTCCGGGAGAGGGAGGGGAGGGAAGTGATTATTGCTGACAATAAAGACTTTTTTTTTTGGACCGGCAGTGTAAAATCAAGAAAGTTCATGCATGTTTAACTTGGACTGTTCCCCAGTGTGAGCTTGTCTTACACAGAAAGCAGCAACACACTATCCCAGCCCTTGTGACTTTCAGTCTGTGAAATTTTGTGTAATTAACGATCTCAGGCTATCTTCTGTTACTTTAGAAATTCAGCAATGCTTGACTCTATATTTTAGCCTGAATACCAACTCTAAATTTCCATTTCCAACAACATTAGTTCATGATAACTATGTTTACTTAATAGCTTCTTAAGTTCCTCTTATTCATAGAGAAGGCAACTATGTAGCCACATAATCACTCTATAAATAACACATAGTTAGGCTTCTTATCTGCCTTATCTCACTTGCCCGGTTTTAAAATTGAGTGTTTTCCCAATGCCTTCTTAGAAATCAAGTCGTTAGTTTGGAATTTTTTTTTTTTTTTTTTTACCTACCGACATACTTATTTTTAACTCTTGCCTTGGCCTTTGTTCAGATTTGGGTCATAAAGTCAATTTAGTCATTGCTAGATAAAGTACACTTTTTCTGAGCTGCTTTTGAAAAGCAGGGAGTAAGAGAATAATCCAATCTGTGCTGCAAACTTTGTTTACCAGAGGGTTTGTTAACCAGTGGGTAAACAAAGTGTTTACCCTTATGGGGAAACTTTTCCCACACAACTGAAGATGAATACACAACAAAACAACCACAGCCCCACAGCCTCGGTGCATTGTTATGGAAATGGCTTGTGTCTGCAGGTGCAGCGGGGAGTCTCTGGAATATGCAGAAAGACTCAGGCTTTGTGCAAATCTGCTTCCAGCCCGTTTGGACTTTGCACAGTGGGCATGTATTCAGCGATTGTGGACAGAAGTCGGTTCTAGATGTCTCCCCCTCGAGGAGGTCTGAAACTGTTTTTTAAGAGTATTTTTTAGGACAGTTTTAGGGTCACAGCAGAATTGAGAGGAAGGTACAGAGATTTCCCATATACCCTCTGCTCCCACGTATGCACAGACTCCCCCACAGGCACCAGAGTGACGTACGTGTTATGATTGCTGAACATACATGGACACACCGCTGTCCCCCAGAGCCCACAGTCTGCACTAGGGTTCACTCTTGGCGTTGCACATTCTATAGGTTTGGACAAAGGTACCATGGCATGCAGCCACCCTTATCGCATACACGGCATGTTCACTGCCCTAAAAATCCTCCATGAGTCTGACACTTTTTACAGGAGAATGCCAAGTTTCGATCCCTTTTCTTTTGGTACTAGAAAGGGGCTGCTTAGCTGGGTGGCGCTTCCTTTCTCCATGAGAGGACGAGGTTCTCACTGATATATTTGGGAACAATGATGGCTGCTTTTTGCCAAATGCAAGTCTGTGTCCACCAGCTGGGGAGACATAAACAGAACCTCAAATAACTACTGGGGTAGAGCCAGAGAGGCCTGGTCCGGAGGCTAATTACACAGGGTGCAGCTGCGGCCGAATGTGCCCCTAGGGACCACAGAACTCCCAGTTTCTTCTTTACTACTTATCCCAGATGTCTGTGGTCACTCCAGAGATAACCAGGACCAGGTCTCCTGTCTCTTTCACTAATTACCGGCTCTTTGAGACCTTGGCTCTGCATGAGTCAGACCTAGAAACCTGTTTACCAACCAACTTTATCTTTTTAAAACAGAGACTCACTTCTTTCTCCCTTGATTTATAGCCCTGTGGTACAAGCCTTATCTCTTCTGCTAGAGACTTCAATTCCCTGCAGGAGGGATCCATGCCCAAGTCCTTAGAGCCCCAGTGCCCAGGGCTGTGCCTGGAACACAGAAGGTATTCAGTCTTTTTTGGATGGAGAGATGAAATGTGAGTGCAGTGGAAAAACTCAGGTGTTGGAGAGTATGGTGAAATAGAGCTGACCCAGTCTCTCCAATTATTGGGTAATAATTTTTACTGCTTCCTGGTCTCCAGCAAAGTGTTGTAGTAATATGTATATCAATGCAACTGTCTTGCAAGATAGATACAAAATCCTCTTTTTACACAGGAAAAGTCAGATACTCAGAGAAATTAGGCAATTTGCCTAAAGCCACAAAGCTGTGAGTGGCAGAACCAGGGGGTTCATTTGTCCCCTGCGCCCTTGGGGCTTCCCCTACATTAAGCCACCTCTCCCAAAGTTGCTACACATGCACAAAGTGAGGTTGCGGTCAGGACTACTCAGTCCCATGCCTGGCCAGGTAAAACAGGCAGTGCTAGAAAGTGCCGGAGAGTTGGGGATGGGAGGTTCTTGTCCTTAAAGCCCCTGCACCGCCCTACGGGGTGAGGGCAAAGGCCTTGGCTGACCGTCTTCCCTTAGCTTGGACATTGTTCCCTTGGCACCATGTCGAAGGCCAGTGACCGGCAAGGCTGATAGGTGCCTGCCTGCCTCCTGCCTGGGCACTCTAAAACACAGAACAATCAAGCATCGATGTGAAATAGGGAAAACAATCACGCACTTCCTCATAGAAACTCAAAGTAAGTCCCTCTGAGACAGAAAAAATGTATATGGAAATTGTTTGAGACAGCCCTTATCTTCCTATCTCTGCCTTAGTCTCAGCTGTCCCCTGAAGTCTGCAGAACTACCAGGAGTTTTTGATCAGACCCCATGGCAGGCCGTGGTCTTCCCTCAGGGAAGCTGGTCTCTCTGCTCTGCCTCCAGAATGATCTAAAATGACCTCAAATCTAGAACGACCTCATACCTACCCACCTCTGCCAGAGTCCAGAGTTGCTCAAGTGCTCTCTACCCTCTAGCCTCAAATCCAAAACCTTGGTGTGAATCACTCCCCATCCGAGACTACATATTTGAGGGCACTGATCTAGGAAATGCCTCCCTTTCTAGGAAGAAGGGTTTGCTCGTCACCGTCTGTGTAGTCACAGGGACCTGATGAGTTATAGGAAGTGATAACAATGTGTACAGATTATTTTTAAAATTCTATTTTTAGTCTATTAGCTACTGTTGCATATTTATTCTAATCTATAGCTGTTCGGCTGCTGGAGAAGCAAGACTGTTGGAAATGCAGCAGGTGGGGAATGGGGGTGACAGGGTGGCTTCACTCTGCTGGCAGTCAAGTGCTGTGCCTCAGCGGTTATAGGGTGGCCTCAGGGGCAAGGGTTCAAATCATGCCTCAACCATTAAGTAGCTGTGGACGGGCTACTTCATCCTGATTTCCTTTGTCTGCAAAGAAGGAATAATAGCAGTACCTACTTCAGTGGGTAGCTGCCTGTAGTATTAAATAAATGAGATCACACATATAGTGAACATAAAACATTTAGCACTGAGTATATATGGTCAGTAGCTCCTGGGTATTATTATTGTTATGGGGAGTACTGTGAAAATTCTTGTCCTATAAAGAATATTGAGGTCAGATGCAGTGGCTCACACCTATAATCCCAGCAGTTTGGCAGGCCAAGGCAGGAGGGTTGCTTGAGGCCAGGAGTTTGAAACCAGCCTGAGCAACATAGCAAGACCCCATCTCTACAAAAAACTTTAAAAATTAGCCAGGTGCTGCGGTGATGCGCACCTGTAGTCCCACCTACTTGAAAGGCTGAGGCAGGACGATCACTGGAGCCCAGGAGTTCAAGGCTGCAGGGAGCTTTGATCATGCCACTGCACTCCAGCCTGGGAGACAAAAAGAATATTTGCTAGAACTTGCCCTTAACTCTTACTATGTCTATATCCTCCATCAATTTCTCTGTTGTGGCTCGGTTGAGGCAAAAGAAAATTATAGTATCTTATGCTCTGCAATTTTATAGCTATTAGATGCTTTCGTATTCATTATCCCAGTGCCTCAAATGATAGGTGCTTAATAAATATGTTTATTTTTCACAGCTATCTCGGGAGACAGGTGGGAGAGGTAATGATGGTGCCATCTTATAAAGGAAGGGAATCTGCTAAGGATTTCCAGTTTGGGTCAGGCTTTGTTTGCTAGTGCAGCTATAACAGAGTGCCACAATTGGGTTGCTTAATATGCTATTAATGGATATGTATTGTTTCACAGTTCTGGAGGTTAAAGATCCAAAATCAAAGTGTCAGCTGGGTTGGTTCCTTCTGAGGCTTGTGAGGGAGAATCTGCTCCACGCCTCTCCCCTAGCTTCGGGTGTTTTGCCAGCAATCTTGGGTGTTCTTGGTTTCTAGAAGCATCACTCCAGTCTCTGCCTTCATCCTCACACGGCTTTCTTCCTGTGCGTGTCTGCCTCTGAGTCCAAACTACACCTTTGTACGAGGACACTGGTCATATTGGATGAGGGCTCACCCTAATGACGCATCTTACCTCCGTCATCCACAAAGACCCTGCTTCCAAGAATGGTCACAGGCACAGGTACTGGGCTTAGGACTTCAGCATCATTCAAATAGGACACAATCAGACCCACTACACAGGCCTAACATTCATGTTATTTAACTCAGTTGCTATTTACTTATTTATTTATTTATTTTTATTTTTTTGTGACGGAGTCTTACTCTGTCTTCCCGGCTAGAGTGCCAGTGGCGTCAGCCTAGCTCACAGCAACCTCAAACTCCTGGGCTCAAGGGATCCTCCTGCCTCAGCCTCCCAGGTGAATAGCTGGGACTACAAGCCACACCATCATGCCCAGTTTATTTTTCTATTTTTAGTAGAGATAGGGTCTGGCTCTTGCTCAGTCTGGTCTTGAACTCCTGAGCTCAAGTGATCTCCTGCCTTGGCCTCCCAGAGTGCTAGGGTTACAGGTGTGAGCCACTGCGCCTAGCCACAGTTGCTATTTAGATGCCTAATATTCCAGCTGCTTCAGTCTCCAGAATCATATTGCTTTTTTTTTTTTTTTCATACAAAAAACATTTGGGGAACAAAGGCACCTGCAAAAATACGAATTAAGGAATACTAGGGGAGTTGTTCCCTTTTCTTGTCTTGCACTTTTGAAGGTTTGGACTCTTTATTTCTGTGGTGGGGGGAAGCTGCATCCTCAGCCACTTAGCGGCATAGCCTTTCGGCCCCTCTTGCAGTGTGATGAGCTGCTGGCGAAAGACGGAGCGAGAAGAGCACAGTGGAAACCCATCCAGATGCCTAAAGCACACGGGCTTCTGTGATGCAGAAAAGATACTTTTCTGTCTCTCTTGTTTTGAGGATAGAATACAAAATAATGACCTATATCAGGGTTTGGCATACTGCACCCAGCCACCTGGTTTGTTTGTTTGTTTCTTTGTTTTTCCTTTTTATAACTTTTTTATTTTGAAATAAGGATAGATCCATAGGAATTTGCAGAGAGATTCTCTGCACCCTTCACCCAGCTCCCCCACCCCCCAGTGGGTGCATATAAGTAACATTCTGCTGTTGCTTCGTGGAGATGGCTGTGCTGAGCAGCAACAGCACACTGAGTCATTTGCTGCAAAGTCTGAGCTGGCTCACCTCAAACAGCTGCGTTAAAAAGGAACCTGCAATCGCAGTTCCCCAGGCCCCTTCCACGGGCACCAGGTAAGGATTTTCTGCCCAGATTTGGCTTACCTGGCTCTTTCCCTGGGGCTGGGGTTCTCCCGTCCAGTGTGGCTGCCACAGTCCACTTTGATGAGGGGAAGGGGGAATTTCAAAGTGGGGACAGCTTTAGCCCCTGACTTGATGAGAGCGAGGAGTTTTGATTGGGAAGTCTAGCGTGAAGTCTAGAGTTTTCACTGCTGGCCACCTGGAGAAAAGTGGCGAATTCTAAGAGAGAGAATGGGTCCTGCTATCATGTTCACAAGAGATGAAGTGACTGGTGAAATGAGAAAGACACACTAGTGAGGGTGATTGCTTCTGAGAGCTAAAATCAGGTGCCAGAGGCATCCTAGAGAAAGAAGCCTGGCGTGGAAGCGGGGGCCAGATGCAAGGGAGTAGGAAGGATGGAAATGTCCTAATGTTAACAAAACCCACTTATTTATTCTGTTGCTTTTTGGGGGGTCTCATGCGGAGTGCAGTGGCTATTCACAGGCACTATCATCACGCACTACAGCCTCAAACTCCTGGGCTCAAGCAATCCTCCTGCCTTAGCCTCTGGAGGAGCTGGGACTACAGGCACCACACTCGGCTCTGTTGTTCTTTTCTAATTACAAAAGCAAAGATCCTCACTTAAGAGTTACAAAGTACGGAAAGATACCAAAAGAAAATAAATCCCACTTGCAATCCTACCACCCTATAATAAAACAAAACCTATTGCTGTCCTTTCTGCATTTTGTCCTTATAACAAAATGCATGTTATAAAAAAATTATTGATAAATTTCAACTATTTGGCTTAAGAGGGAAGTTAGTGATGTTTTCCTTTCTAGAATTACGTTGTCTACCTTTTCTGTTAAGTTTACCAAATGCTTCATTTTCCTTCCTTTTTTCTTTGCATTTGTGTGTGCATTTTGGTTTCATTTTCACAAATTGATCTCATTCTGATCTATATATTACTTTAATTTAATCTTAGAACATATATCATGAGTGTTTTCCTAAGTCATATGTATTACTTTTTAAAAACTCTTTGTTATTACAGAAACAGAACATTTACCTCATAGAAAATTGGAAAACACAGACAGACATAAATTTAAAATAAAAGCACTATATTCCCACCACTCAGACACTCAGATCACTATTATTACACCTTAGGGCTGCAGTCCCCAGCCCCTGGGACATGGACCCAGCCGCGGAGCCAGCCGCCACCCTCCCACCCCATCCGTGGAAAAATTGTCTTCCACGAAACTGGTCCCTGGTGTCAAAAAGGTTGGGGACCACTGCCTTAGGGCACATGCCCATGGACACTTCTTCTAAAATACATATGGGTGTGTGTGTATATCAACAAAGCAACAAAGTGAATTGTACATTTTATTTTTTATTTATTTATTTTTTTTTTTTGAGACAAAGTCTCACTCTCTTGCCTGGGGCGAGTGCCGTGGCGTCAGCCTAGCTCACAGCAACCTCAAACTCCTGGGCTCGAGCAATCCTACTGTCTCAGCCTCCCGAGTAGCTGGGACTACAGGCATGCGCCACCATGCCCGGCTAATTTTTTTTTCTATATATATTTTTAGCTGTCCAATTAATTTCTGTCTATTTTTGGTAGAGACGGGGTCTCGCTCTTGCTCAGGCTGGTCTCGAACTCCTGAGCTCAGAACTATCCGCCCACCTCGGCCTCCCAGAGTGCTAGGATTACAGGCGTGAGCCACCGCGCCCGGCCTTGAATTGTACATTTTAAAAGGATGAGATTTATGTCATAAATTTTTATGTCATAATTTTTTTTTTAAATTTTATGTCATAATTTTTTTTTCTTTTTTTTTAGGCTGGTCAAGTGAAGCAGTGGGACTAGAGAAGGAACAAAGCAATCTGTAACTGGTTGTGATTGATTAGCTGTAAACACCCACTGCATTCGGACCAACCATGTCATATAAATTACATCTCAATAAAAAACCCACCTAAAAACTGACCAAAACCTCCCAACATTAAGAAAATGATCATCTTTTGGGCTGTGTGTGCGTGTGTATATATATGTTTATATATATTTATATATATTCATATCCTCTAGTATCTGGACCACTGAAACATTTGTTCAAAACAGTATCCAGAGCAGAACGTGTTCATCTTGTTACATGCTTTAAGTTTTTTTAAACCCAGCACAGAAGTGCTAAGTCTAGGGTTGATCTGTCATGCAACTAATACTCTGCTTCATTTTACAGATGAGGAAACTGAGGCTCAACATGGGTATGGGCTCCACTCAGGGTCAGGGGACCCGTCAGTGGAGGCAGGACTCCGGGGCGTGGAGCTCTAGCCACGCTTAACAGTCTCTGCCACACGCACTGCGTGGCAGCTTCCTTGCTCTGACGGCACTTGCTGAGGCCGTGCAGAATAATCGTCCTTCTGTTCCTCAGAATGGCACCTTCTCCCTCCTCCTATCCTTAGCTGTCCCTCAGCTGCCTCTCCTGGGCTGGGCCCTCGGGTGCTGGGGATGCAGCAGTGAACGGTGGAGAAGCGGTGGGGCAAGCAGACAGGGACAGGCAGAAACACAGAGTAGCAACAGGGGCCTTGGGAACTAAACACAGGCGTGCTGTATTAGTTTCCTAGGGCTGCCCAGGAAAGAAACAAAATACCGCAAACCAGGGGGCTTAAACAATAGAAATTCATTGTTTCACAGTTGCAGAAGCTGGCAGTCCAAGGTCAAGGTGTTTGTTCTTGCCAGGGCTGTGAGGAAGAATCTGTTCCATGCCCCTCACCCAGCTCCGGCGGTTGGCTTGGCAATCCTTGGCAATCCTTGGCACTCCTTGGCTTCTGCTGGGCCGCCCCAGTCTCTGCCTTCAGCCCTCGTGTGATGTTCTTCTCTACATGTGTCTGACTCTGTGTCCGAATTTCCCTTTTTTGAAAGGACACAGTCATATTGGAATAGGGGCCACCCTTATGAATTCCTTTTAATGTGATTCCCTCTGAAAGACCCTATTTCCAAATAAGGTCACATTCTGATGTTCTGGGGACTCCAACATATCCCTTTGTAGGGAGCAGGGGTGGACACAAGTCAACCCACAACCCTGACTGGGAAGGAGGGAGCCTTGGCAGCTGTAAGAAAGAATTTGCGGGGACCCCTGGGGACGTGCAAAGCACTGATCACGTAGATGCAGACACATCAGGCTGGAGCACGGACAGGAGGTGGAAGAGGAAAGCAGGACTCGGACCTCGAAGGGGCTTGACTCTGTCCTGGGGAGAGCGAAAGATTCTGTCTTTCCATCTGGGAGCACCTAGCCCGTCGAGGGACAGGAGTGTGTAGATGGAAGACGTCCAGAGCAGGGGAGGCCAGCGAGGGGGAGACAGTGTTGGCGTCTGTGGAAGCAGTCATCCTCTCTCCACCTGCACCGGGTTAAGTGTGCCCCGTGCCCTCAGTCACGGCACATAAACCACAGTCAGCCCCGCCCCTGCCTTCCTTGCATCCCCTTCCCTTTCCTGCTCTGGCCCCACACCCCCAGCTCCCCGCTCCTCTGTGCGTCTGCACGACCCCTCGCCAGAATGCCTTGTCCCTGTTTGTACACGGGGCAAACCCTTTGCTAAATTCAAGAGGTGGCTCACGTGTGCCCCCTCCTCAGAGCGCACCCCCTGACTCCTGAGACCGACTGTCCACAGGTGGCAGTTGCAGCTCCGGATATTGGATTGTGTTTGCTGATGGGGCAATGGCTTTCCGCCTAGCTGTTCTTTACTATCACCTGGGGACTTTTAAAAGGAAGTCCTGATGCCAGATGCCACCTACAGAGATTTGATTCAGTTTGCCTGGGTTGGAACCGCATTGTTTAAAAGCTCCCCTAGGCGATGCTAATGTGCAATCCAGGGCTGAGGAGCCCAGCTCCAGACCAGGGGTCCAGCCCTTGAGCGTGCATCAGGATCACCGGCTGGCTGCCTTGCTTGCTTGCTGGGCTGCGCAGCCAGGGTTTCTGGTTCAGTTGTTCTGGGAAGGGGCCCAAGAATTTGCATTTCTAACACATTTCCTGGTGGTCCAGGGAGCTACTAGTCTCAGGGTCACACTTCGAGGACCACCTCTTGACTCTTGTAGCTACTACTGGTTAGCTTCAGCATCAGCAGGGATTTTTGTTATAAATGTAGAATCTAGGGGGAAGGGGGACAAGGGCAACAT
Source organism: Indri indri (assembly GCA_004363605.1). NCBI lineage: Eukaryota > Metazoa > Chordata > Mammalia > Primates > Indriidae > Indri > Indri indri. Next base: position 11,213 of record RJWJ010031561.1, read on the forward strand.
ACGTAACCTAAACACCTGTACCCCTATAAACAACAAACAATAAAAAAAAAAAAATGTAGAATCTACAGACCTACACAACAGAATCTGATTTTAAGAAGATCCCAGGTGACGCGTGTGCATGTTAAGGTTTGTGCAGCCATTCTCCAGACAGTCCCGTCCTCTATCAGGGACCACGAAATTTTATATAGGTCGTAACTAGTGCAACCTGACACGCAGTAGAACATTCAGTAAATATTTGTAAAATGAATGAATGCCCATTAGCACATTGATTTATTTTTAGTTTTTATTTTTAGAAACAGAGTCTTGCTGTCACTCTGGGTAGAGTGCAGTGGTGTCAACATAGCTCACTGCAGCCTCAAACTCCTGGGCTCAAGCAAACCTCTTGCCTCAGCCTCCAGAGTAGCTAGGACTGCAGGCGTGTGCCATGATGCCTAGCTAATTTTCCTGTTTTAGTAGAGATGGGGGGGTCTCGCTCTTGCTCAGGCTGGTCTTGAACCCCTGACTTCAAACAATCCTCCCGCCTTCACCTCTCAGAGTGCTAGGATTACAGGCATCAGCCACTGCACTCAGCCTAAACACATTAATTTTTATTCCCGTCAACTGAGCAATTTAGTTGCAGAATCTGGAAGCCTGACTATATATGGTTACTTAAGCAGAACAATAGAACCCTGTGGGAGCTCTTGCATGAAAGACTCAGCTGTGGGCCCTGGGGACAATGCAGTAATCAGAGCAGTCATCCATCCTTAAGCCAAGATGTAACACATCTATTCTGGGTCAAGCCAACACAAAATGCTGAGCAAGACCCAGTTCCTGGCGTGCAGGAGTTTACCCCTTAGTAATCCTGAAATGTTTGCTGTTTTCTTGTTATGACTGCTCAGGCAAAGTGTTAGCACAGCACCAGAGACGACAGGAGGTGGTGTCATCTAACAGCCACTATTGGGAAGATCCAACCCAGGGGTATCCCAAGAGCCTGGCAGAGCACAGTGAGCACTGAAGAGGAGTAGTTGGTACTCAGGAGGCCAAAGGGCCAGTGGGCAACCTCCAGGGGGTGTGGCAGGTAGTGGGACCACTTTCTAGGTGTCAGGAACAGGACTTCTGTTCTCAGAATGGGGACTGGCAAGAGCAAGCAAGGGAACGTTAGAGGCTGAGCACTGGTCAGACAGTCAAGACAGAAAAGAAGACAGAGGTCCAATTGCCAGGACTGAAGGAAAAAGAGGGGGCCACATGTTGGGGATCCGACAGGAACTTAATGTTGGACCTGGGGCACAAATAAGTTTTCAGAGGCTGACCTAGAGCCTGAGGAAGGGAGGAAAGAAGGAAGGAAGGGAGGGAGGGATTGAGCCTTACACACCTTTAGGGCTGTTCTGTTGTGCACCAAATACGCTGCTTCATTTTGTAGATGGGGAGATTGAGGCTTGCCAGTGTCCTGAATTTCCCCCAGTTTGGAGGGACAGAACCAAATATTCCAATTTGGCTTTAACCAGAAGAGAAGCAGGTGGCAGTATCTGCTTTGCCATCTATGGCTGTTTTAACTAAATTTAGAAAGTTCTATGGGAGTGGCAAAGAGAATTTTTAGAGGGACTAGGGAGGAAATGTGTCTTGGAGAGGCAGTCTGGCGACTGGTGACATGGGAAGCGTTGTAACCGGAGCTGAAGGTTGACACCAACCAGGTGGTCAAGGGACCCAGGACAGGAGCCTTGCTGCCTGCCCCTTCGTGATTTGTGATTGGTCCACCGAGGACAAATAAAGCATCTTGCAGCCTATCCAAGTTACTTGACTAAGAATTACTAAGGTGCTAACAGGCGCTAGGCTTATAAATCTGTCTTTTATTGTCCGGTTGGCTTACCCAGGTCTCCAAAGGGAACTGTAAAGTTTTATGGTGTACTTTAACAAGCCAACTTTTGGAGGCAGGCTTTGTCCTGGATGAATTTTCCCCTAGTAGCATCGAGGTCAGCTAGATGTCCCAACCCTGCCCCGATTTTATGTATTGGTGGGCTAAGGTTAGACCATCAAATCTGAACACTCTGTTCAAAATGTCTTGTCCTAGTGTACATTTATGCACATAGACACAAACAGCCTTTTTATAAGAAGTGTCATTATACAGATGTTCTAGTTGCTTGTTCTCTTATTGTTGCTATTCTTTTTAATGTTGTTTTCAATGTCACTCTAGGGTTGGTAATTTGGAAATATTTTCTCATTTCTTTTAAATAATTCCTTTTTTACTACTACTTATTACTATTAAATTTCTCTTTGGTTTATTTGCTTTTCTAAAGAAATGTCATTTAAATAGTCCATATTGTTTAAAAAGGTAAATGTAAACAATTGTTTAAAATGTCTACTCCTAAGCCCCAGAAAATAATTGGGTTATAATAAGAACTTGAAACAAATACTTACTGCTATCTCTAGGAGTAAATTGAACTATGACTGAGGATTATTCCAGCCACAGTAACAATAATTTTCCCCGTTAAGATTTAGTTAATGAAAGAAAGATTTTTGACTTTTTAAAGCCACTGTTTGTTTTTTTTTAAACAGTGGCTGTTTTAAAGTGACTTTAATCTGTGTTGCAGGATTTCAACCACTCAACAATGTCCACAGGAATCTAGAGTGGCTGGTAGAAAAATGACAAGATGTGATTCTGACAAAAAGGAAAAAGGAATCCTTGAGTCATAAAGTGAGTGGGATTATGAAACTGGAGTTGCAAAACCATGACAGTGACCTAAATCAAAAGTCCAGGCTAGAATTTGTTTCTTACATTGAAAATGTCACGCCAATACCTAAACACCCAGGTTATTACTGAAAATTTTCTTTGTCATTGCCTATTGGTCCGACTAATCTCAGAGTTTATCTGCCCCAAAGCAAATTCCAGTATCATTTTGTCACCGGTTCAGTTTATGAGCTGTAGAAAACACTGACGGTTCTCATCAGCCTGTGCTACAAAAAAATATTTTATTAGTTATAAAATTTAAAAGCCTGATTTTAAAAGAGGCCGATATAAAGCTTTTACATCTGGAAAGAGAGTAATTATCTTCAAGGCTGTTTTCACGGTTCAGTTAATGGTGTCATTGCCAAGACAGTTCTGGAAACTTTTCTAAACCCAAAGTTTATCCTTTGACTATCCTCTAAGGTGGCAAATCTTTTTCGTTTGTTCAGAGTTTTGCTTTGTGGAAACAACTTAAAGTTTATTCTTCCAGTAATGCAGGTGGTCTATGGGGCAACACTGTTTGGGTCTAAAACCCGGTTTGGATCAATGGAATGGATTTTCTTGTGCGGTTTGTAAACGCATTCTGAAAGCAACCGGAGAAGAGTTTCAGATGTGTTTTTAGTAAAGTAATGATCGTAGCCTAAAAGTATAGCTTCCCAAAATGGCTGTTTTAAAGTGACATAAATAAGGCTAGAAATCACAGTGCATTTAAAAAATAAATCCATGTGAATTTACAGCCATGGCTCCATGATTCTGAAGGTGAAAATGCTTTAGGGAAAGATAAAGAGAACTTTAAAAAGTTTTACTTTTCAAGTACATGCTTAGGGGGAAAATAATTGTATTGCCTTCTCCACGATGCACAAAAGAATGAGAGAAGAGCTATTTCATTTCCCCCAATGCTGCTATTTTGCAGAAAAATTTCCAGAGTTGAGAAGAGAAATGGGAATAATTGCAGAACATGGGGTGACTAGGGGCCCTGCTAACCCAGTTGATGGTTCCAGAACAAGGTTCTCCTTCCCTTCCATCATTTACACTGTCTTTCCCCTACAAAAGCACTTATGCTAATAACCCAAAAAATCCAACAATTGTGAGTTCAACATCATGGATAGTTCAGACCCCAAATAAACTTTGTAATGGCTTGCATTTATATATGTCGCTTATACTCTGGTTTCTCTTCAGATCGTATAAATCTTTCACCTTATATATGTGGCTTTATTTATTTATTTTATTTATTTTTACAGGACCTTCTTGCATGATCCTCCTAAGAGGTGGGCAGAGCCGGGAGCTGCTCCCTTTGAAAGATGGGGATATTGAAGCACCGAGCGTGGAGTGCTTTGCACGAAGTTGCAGGACTTGTCAGCAGCTGACACAGATAGAGGATTCTGGGTCTTATTAGCTCCTGGGCTAATAAGATTCTTTCACAGCAATGTGATTCTGGAATTGAACTAAAATCAGCACAGTACTGTGCATTCCAAAGTTTGCACTGAAGTAACACATATTACCATTACTTTAAACATAATTTATGAGATCTTTTAGGTAAACAAAAAATATAGATAACACAGTGGATATCTGTAACCATAACATCCCGCTGAACAATTAAACTCTTTTTTTCGTAAGATCCAAAGTACAGGTGTACTCAGCCTCCCAAAGTGCTGGGATTGTAAGCGTGAGCCACTGCACCTGGCCTAAACTAGGATTTAAGCCTCCTGCCACCCCTTGCCAGTCTCATTCCTCAGCCTCCCCACAGGTAACCACTCTCCTGGGTGAAGCATTTACCATTTGAGCTGTGCTTTCTGCATGAAGGCAATGTGCTTGGGCTTTGGTGCAATGGATCTCAAGGTGCAACAGACCTTCTCTGACACCATACGCCCTGCTCACTTGCCTCCTCCCTGAGTTGAGAGGGGAGCTAAGTGAGGCTTGAGGTTTTGCACAGAGCAAAGTGAGCCCACCAGCACATTGCCAAGTCAAGAGTTGATGCAGTTAAGACGGCAGGGGGAAAAGGCAAATTCTGCCTCCCCAGGTACTCATTTGGGGTCTCTTTCCCCCAGCAGTTTTGTTCTTCCCAGAAAGCACCTGGAGCAGAGTCAGGAAGGTGAAGTGTGTCTGCAAGGAGCACCCGCGCTTTGCCCTTCTTGTTCCCTTGCCTTGGGTCTCTTCCCCTCACTCTGAGGTCAAGGCTCCACCTTGGAGTCCACATGGCCCTCAAGGGGACCCAAGAAGCTCCCTAGCTGCCCGGCAGCGTCTCCATGTCCGCCAGACCAGGCTTTCTTTCCAGAACCAGTCAAGGAATGCTTTCTGTTTTCTGCCTCCACTGGACATCACCAGCCCATACTCGTTCCTGCTGTGTCTTCCAGAGCGGTAAGTTTGCAAACTAAACTGTTAAGAGGGGAAAGGATTAAGGAGATACCAGAAAAGGGATATTTGTGCATTTGAACTGTGGTTCATGCTTTTGCCTTCCTTGCCTCGCAGGAGTGTTTTGACTGGAGGGAATTTCCCAGTCCCGGTCGAGGACAATAGCCCCAAGGCAGGGGGTGGGGGCGGAGATCTTCGGATGTAAACAATGCCCTGGGATCCAGGTCCACACACTCAGGAAGGGCCTCAAATTTCAGTCCTTGCTGCTCTCTCCAAATAAGAGCAAACTGTCCCGAGAATAACCTGATGCTACATGGAAATATTCTTACAGCTTCAAACCTGTGTTCATGACCGGACTACGCGGTCTATCGGGTGCCATGGGCCAGTTGTTTTTACGGTTTCTGTAATTAGTTTGATTCTGAAATTCCATTTTAGTATAATATTATACTATTGTATTTTTCTTAAATCATTCATTTGTTAAGTGTGAACATTGAAAATATATCATATCATGTTTTGGGAATTTTTTTCCAACTTTTTACTTTGAAAAGTTGGGAATCTCCAGAAGAGTCGACAGTGCAATGAGTATATCCCTCACCATTCACCAGTGGTTAACATTTTGCGAATTTTCTTTCTCTGCCCCATTTCCATATGTGTATATATAAATGCACACACATACGCACATTCTTTTTCTTGCTAAATCATAAAGTAAGTTGCAGAAACCATGGGACTTCACTTCAAAATACTTGAACATGCATCTCTGAGAAAAAGAACATTTTCCCAATAATGACAAAGTTATTATCGCAACTTATTAAAATTGACATTCCCTATTGTCTAATCTACAGTCCATATTCGAGTGTCCCTATTTAGAAATGCTTTTATATCTGATTTTTTTTAAATCCAAGATCCAATAAAAATTTACACCTTGCATTTGGTTGTTATGTCTCTTTTCATCTCTTTTTACCAAAAACAGTCCTTCCTTCTCTGTTCCCTTCCCCCACCTCGTTTTTTGTTTTTCTGGGCAGTGACTTTTGAAGAAGAGAATGAGACAGCTCAGGACAGCCCAGGACAGCCCTTGTATAGCGTCCCACATTCTGAATTTGTCTCCTCATGAATAAATTCAGGACAAACCTTTTTTTCTGCAAATATTTTTCACAGGAATATTGTGCACTTTTTATTGCATCATATTGGGAGGTATTTGATATCAGGTTGCCCTATTATTAGAAGGGCTAAGTATTTAGATATAGTAGTTTCTTCAAAAATTCTGAAATCCTCAGATTTCTTCTCTAAAAGCACATTAGCCTGCCTCCTCCCCCCCCCCCAGATTAATAAATAATCTGTAGGGTGATGCCTCAAGGGTATGTGAGGATCCTGTTTCCCACCTGTCTTTCCGCCCAGTAGGTTTGGGGTTTTTTTGTTTTTTTTTGAGACAGAGTCTCACTCTGTTCCCTGGGCTAGAGTGCCGTGGCTTCAGCCTAGCTCACGGCAACCTCCAACTCCTGGGCTCAAGTGATCCTCCTGCCTCAGCCTCCTGGGTAGCTAGGACTACAGGCATGCGCCACCGTGCCCCGCTAATTTTTTCTATTTTTAGTTGTTTGGCCAATTTCTTTCTATTTATAGTAGAGATGGGCTCTCGCTCTTGCTCAGGCTGGTCTCGAACTCCTGAGCTCAAATGATCCTCCCGCCTCGGCCTCCCAGACTGCTAGGATTACAGGCATGAGCCACTGCGCCCAGCCTGCCACCCCATAGTTTTAACATTGGGAGAATCAATTACTACCTTAAGGATTGCAAAATGGTAATATTAACATAATGAGAATTCTATCTCATTCCTTCTACATTTATTAGCTGCATTCTCTTTCTTTCTCTTTCTCTTTTGTGTGTATATTAGTGAGGGCTCATTGACTTTTTTTTTTAACAACTTTTTAATTTTTGAACAGCTTTAGGCTTACAGAAAAATTGGGAAGATAACGCTGACAGTTCCCATATAGCCCACATCTAGTTTCTCCTAATATTAACATATTCGTAAAACATGTTTGTTATCATTAATGAACCAATATTAACATAACATATTAAGTAAACTCCATACTTTATTCAGATTGCCTCAATTTCCCCCAACGCCCTTTTTCCTTCCCGGGATCCCACATTACATCCAGCCATCGTGTGTCCCTCATCACCTCTTGGCTGTGACAGTGTCTCAGAGTTGCTTTCATTTTCATAAACTTGCCAGTTTTGACAACGACGGGTCAGGTATTGGTAAAATATCCCACAGCTGGGATTTATCTGATGTTTTTCCTCATGATTAGACTCGGGTAAACTGTTCTGGAGAGGAAGACCACAGAGGTAAAATGCCATTCCCATCACTTCATGTCAAAGGCACATACTGTCAACTCGTGGGGCGTGAAGCTTCCCCTCCTTAAGGATGGAGTATCGTATCTGCATAAATTATTTGGGGTTCATCTGCTCGGGGGATTTGTCCCTTCTCCCCCATTTATTTCTGTGTTCAATCATTTATTTATATCAGTATCGACTCATGGATATTTATTTTATACTTTGGGTTATAATACTACTTTATTTTGTCGTTCAAATTGTTCCAGCTTGGCCCATTGAGAGCTTTTTCAGTTGGCTCCTGTATCCCTTTGGTATACTTCCATCATTGCAGTATTTATGGTTAGTTGTTTTGTTTTTTTTTTAAGCATCTCCTTACTTTGTGGCACAAGATGTTCTAACCTCCTGTATTTTCTACTTTGGCCCTAGAGCCACCCATTCCTTTGAGTAGCCCTGTTTCCTTTTATCGGAGAATAATACTAGTGTTAGGTATGCTCATCGTTTCTGCAGGGTCATGACTTCTAGGCCAAGAACTCTATGTCTGTGTATGTGAAAATGTGCACACACCTGTAAGTATTTCTATCTGTAACCTCTGTATCTCTATTAAGCTGAACATGAGTTCATGATGTCTCCAACTCTAATCCAGGCCTGCATGGATCATTCTAGTCTTCTCCCCTTGTTTATCTGCCACTTCTTGCTCCAACA
>RJWJ010031562.1:0-19121 GCA_004363605.1 Indri indri
TAATCATCAGGGAAATGCAAATTAAAACCACAATCACTTATCTCCAGTGAGAATGGCCTTTATCAAAAAGTCCCAAAACAATAAATGTTGGTGTGGATGCGGAGAGATAGGAACATTTATGCACTGTTGGTGGGACTGCAAACTAGTGCAACCTCTGTGGAAAGCAATATGGAGATACTTTAAAGAGATACAAGTAGAATTACCATTGGATCCAGCAATCCCATTACTGGGCATCTACCCCAAAGAACAAAAGTCGCTCTATGAAAAAGACACCTGCACCCGAATGTTTATACCAGCGCAATTCACAATTGCAAAGGTGTGGAAACAACCCAAGTGTCCATCAATACGTGAGTGGATTAATAAAATGTGGTATATGTATACCATGGAGTACTATTCAGCTTTAAGAAACAATGGTGACATAGCATCTCTTGTATACTCCTGTATACAGCTGGAATGCATTCTACTAAGGGAAGTATCCCAAGAATGGAAAAACAAGCACCACATTTACTCACCATCAAATTGGTATTAACTGATCAACACACAAGTGTACGTATAAGAATAACATCTATTGGATGTCAGGCAGGGGGGAGGGGTGAGGGGGAGGAGGGGATGAGTATATGCATGCACAAAGAGTGCAATGCACACCATCCAAGAGATGGACACGCTTGAGACTCGGACTTGTGTTGGAGGGGGGGTAAGGCAACATACGTAACCTAAACATTTGTACCCCCACAATATGCTGAAATAAAAAAAAAAAGAAATGAATAGTGATGATGTAAGATGCACAGTCACAATTAAGAGTCTGATATTATAAAAACTAGAGTTATAAATGCATGCTTCAAAATACCTACTATAAGAAAATGGAATATTTAATATTTCTGGAATGACTGATCACATTACTGCAGAAGTATTATATTCTTCCTCTTAAGTATTAGTAAAGTTTAACAATAATTCTAGGACAAAATCAGGAATAATTAGAAGATAATCTATTGTGATCCAGTCCCTAATTTGCCTATGCTTACCTGAAATTGACTTCTTGAGCATAAAAAGATCACCTAATTTTTATTATAACCCATTAACTGTGTATAATCCATTAAGGATGTGATTTTACAATTAAAATAAAAACCTAAATCCTTCATGCCATCCTAAGCTTTAGGCAACTTGATGCTCAAGTTCATTTTAGAAGAGTTATAAAAGGTCATTTGCTCACAGACTTCACAGCCTCTCATTTCTAGCACAATCCATTGAAGTGAATATCTTCAAATTTAGATTTTTTTTGAGATTTCATCAAAAGAAAATGTCATCAAATCATATCTTATACTCCTCATTAGCGCCTTTGTTCTCCTGTACATGGGAAAAGAGACAGATTAACAGTTACATTTAACTTCCATCTGTGACAATTTTGGTTTGATAGATTAGGGCCAAGTTTGTCTTTATAAAGAGAAATGACATACACAATGCAATAGTTTGAAAGACTGCCTACCCTGTCCTCTGTACAGTTGCATGCTTATCTGGCTTAACTACAAAGTCATCATGTAGTATCTTGCTTTGTCTTGGACTTTGAAAAATATTTTTTTATCCTTCAAACCTAATATGAAATCAATGAATCCATGATTTTTTTCTTATGAACATTTGAAACAAATAAAAGAGAAAAGACAGGAAAGGTATAAATTACAGACCAGCATAATTGAGATTTGTTTCTTTAGCAATAAGACTGAAAACAAGGGAAGAAGATAAAAAAAATATGTAAATCTAATTTTTAAGTTTAACAATATTACTTAAGAAATGGAATAATGATTTTGAGGGTGTGTGTGCATGTGAATGTGTTTTTATATTTTTGTGTGTGTGTATGTGATTGTGCATTAGCCTTTATATCTCTAGAGGTAATGAGAAAGGTGAAAGAAGAGAAAAAATCTACAGGTAAATTTATTCCTTAAACTTTAAAATTTCTTTAGGAAGAAATTATGGACAAGTTTTATTTCTCAGATACATAGTCATTAGGCTAGACAGAAAAGAAAAAAACAACATGAAAATATATGTGTAATAACATCCTCATTTATCATTAGAATTGCAAAGACAGTTTACTTTTATTTTCCAGAGCAAAGTAATTCTTTGGATTATTATTATTATCTTAAGTTCCAGGAACTTTTTTTTTTTTTGGTGAAAATAGCAGAAAAGGACTCTATGATGGCTGAAGGAGTAAAACAAAACAATAGGATTTCACCCAACAATATGAATGAAAATCTTTCTCAAATTTCAATCCTTTCAATAAATGTGAATGGCTTAAACTGTCCTCTGAAGAGACATAGACTGGCAGAGTGGATAAAAATCCACAAGCCTACTATCTGCTGCCTACAGAAAATGCATCTAACCACAAAGATGCCTTCAGGCTCAAGGTCAAGGGATGGAAAATTTTCCTCCAGGCAAATGGAAGTCAAAAGAAAGCAGGGGTAGCTATACTTATTTCAGATAACATAAGCTTTAAAATAGCAAAAGTAAGAAAGGACAAAGATGGCCACTATATAATGGTGAAAGGGAAGATCCAACAAGAAGAATTAACAATTCTTAATATTTATGCACCAAACTCAGGAGTGCCCAGTTGTATAAAGCAAACACTGTCTGATGTAAATAGCATGATAAAAAATAACTCCATAGTAGCCAGGGACTTCAACACCCCACTGAATGAACTGGACAGATCTTCCAAACAGAAAACAAGCAAAGAAATAATGGACTTAAACAGAGCTCTAGAACAAAAGGGTCTGGCAGACCTCTACAGAACATTCTACCCAAATAAAGCTGAATATACATTCTTCTCATCAGCTCATGGGATCTTCTCTAAAAGTGATCACATACTAGACCACAAAACAGACCTCAACAAATTAAAAAAAAAATAGAAATTATACCATGTATCTTCTCTTATCATAGTGGTATAAAATTAGAGTTCAATTCCAACAGAAATACTCACCACCTCACAAAGTCATGGAAACTAAACCTTCTATTGTTGAACAACTATTGGGTCAAGGAGGAAATACAGAGGCAAATCAAGGGTTTCTTCAAACTAAATGATAATGGAGAAACAAGTTATCAAAACCTGTGGGGCACAGCAAAAGCATTCCTGAGAGGAAAAGTAATAGCTGTAAATGCTTACATCTGAAAAGCAGAAAGCTCAGAAATTGACAACCTAATAAACAGTCTCAAGGAATTGGAAAAGGAAGAGCAAATCAATTCCCCACCTATTAGAAGAAAAGAAATAACTGAGATTGAAGCAGAACTAAATGAGATTGAGAATAAAAGAAGTATTCAGAATATCAACATAGCCAAAACCTGGTTTTTCAAAAATATAAAGAAAATTGACAACCCTCTTGCTAGATTGACATGAATTCAAAGGGAAAGGACTCTAATAAACTCAATTAGAAATGAAAAAGGAGAGGTCACAACAGACACCATGGAAATACAAAACATTATTTTTGATTACTAAAAAAACCTATATGCCCAAAAACTACAAAATGAGGAGGAAATGGACAAATTCCTAGAAACATACAACCTCCGTAAGTTCACCCAGGAGGAAATAGAATTCTTGAATAGACCAATCTCAGGCACAGAAATTGGAGCAGCAATTAAAAACCTTCCAAAAAGGAAAAGTCCCAGACCAGATGGCTACACTTCAGAGTTTTACCAAACATATAAGGAAGAACTCATACCTATACTACAGAAATTATTCCACAACATTGGGAAAGATGGTATCCTTCCTAACTCATTCTACAAAGCCAATATCACCTTGATACCAAAGCCAGGAACAGATGTAACAACAACAAAAAAACTACAAACCAATATCCCTCATGAATATAGATACAAAAATCCTCAAAAAAATTTTAGGAAATCGAATTCAGCAGCACATCAAAAAAATAATTCACCATGACTAGGTGGGCTTTATACCAGGGATGCAAGGCTGGGTCAACATACACAAATCTATAAATGCAATTCACCTCATAAATAAAAGGAAGAACAAAGACCACATGATTCTCTCAATAGATGCAGAAAAGCATTTGACAAAATACAGCACACCTCTGTGATAAAAACTCTTAGCAAAATAGGCATAGATGGGACATACTTTAAAATTATCAGGGCCATTTATGATAAACCCATTACCAGAATCATGCTGAATGGGGAAAAATTGAAACCATTCCCACTTATAACCAGAACCAGACAAGGTTTCCCACTATCTCCACTTCTATTCAACATAGTGCTGGCAGTCTTGCTAGAGCAATTAGACAAGAGAGGGGAATTAAGGGAGTCCAAATGGGGGCAGATGAGATCAAACTCTCAATCTTTGCTGATGATACGATATTACAGCTGGAAAACCCCAAGGATTCAACCAAGAAACTCCTGGAATTGAAAAACGAATTCAGTAAAGTCTCAGGATACAAAATCAATACACACAAATCAGAGGCATTCATACATGCTAATAATAGTCAAGCCAAAATTCATATCAAAAACATAATATCTTTTACAATAGCCTCAAAGAAAATTAAGTATGTAGGAATATATTTAACAAAAGAGGTGAGAGACATATACAGGGAGAATTATGAAGCACTAAGCAAAGAAATTGTAGAAGATGTAAACAAATGGAAAAACTACCTTGCTCATGGATTGGTAGAATCAACATTGTTAAAATGTCCATACTACCTGAAGTGATCTACAGAATTAATGCAATCTCTATCAAAGTGCCATCATCATTCTTTACAGATATACACTGGGGAAAAGAATCTCTTTTCAGTAAATGGTGCTGGGAAAACTGGATAGCTACATGCAGAATACTGAAACTGGATTCCACCTCTCACCTCTCACAAAAATGAATTCAAGATGGTTAACAGACTTAAACCTAAGACATGAAACCTTAAGAATCCTAAAAGAAGATGTAGGGAAGACCCTTTGAGACATTGGCCTAGGCAAAGAATTTTTTAAGAAGACCCCCAAAGTAACCACAGCAGCAACAAAAATAAATAAATAGGACCTGATCAAATTAAAAAGCTTCTGCACAGCCAAGTAAACTATCATTAGCGTGAATAGACAGCCTACAGAATGGGAGAAAATATTTGCTCTCTAAACATTTGATAAAGGGCTGATAACAAGAATCCATCTAGAACTTAAAAAAATCAACAAGAAAAAATCAAACAACGTCATCAATAAACGGGCAAAGGACATGAACAGAAACTTTTGAATAGAAGACAGAATAATGGCCAGCAAACATATAAAAAAATGCTCAACATCTCTAATCATTAGAGAAATGCAAATCAAAACCACAACGAGATATCACCTAACCCCAGTGAGATTGGCATCTATCAAAAAAAAATCCCAAAACAACAAATGCTGGTGAGGATGTGGAGAGACAGGAACACTGTTACACTGCTGGTGGGACTGCAAATTAGTGCGACCTCTGTGGAAAAGAATTTGGAGATACCCCAAAGAGCTAAAAATAGAAATGCCATTCAATCCAGCAATAGCATCTACCCAAAAGAGCAAAAGTCATTCTATAATAAAGACATCTGCACGGGAATGTTTATGGCAGTAAAGTTCACTATTGCAAGGATGTGGAAACAACCCAACTGCCTGTCAATTCATGAGTGGATTATTAAAATACGGTATATGTATACAATGGAATATTTCTCAGTTATAAGAAACGATGGTGATCTAGCACCTCTTATGTTTCCTGGCTAGAACTTGAGCCCATCCTCCGAAGTGAGGTTTCACAAGAATGGAAGAATAGGCACCACATGTACTCGCCATCAAATTGGCACTGACTGAGCAACATTAAGGTGCTCACTCGGTAGTAACATTCCCCAGGGATTTGGGCGTTGGAGGTGGGTAAACTCACAACTAATGTACGTGGTGAGCATTGTAGGGAGGAAAGGGCACACGCCAAATCATGGTTTGGGTGTGGCAAAGTCATAACATGTATCCAAAATGTTTGTACCCCCAAAATATCCTGAAATATATGCATATATAAAATAACAGAACACACAAACCCAGGCAGAGAAGTGCTCAAGGAAATGATGGTCATGTTTCACTGTTATTTGGCCTTTTGTCCTTTATCTTGTAAGCACATTATATTTTCTTTTAATGATATTAGACATTTATTTTGAACACAAATGCAAACTGTCTGTAAATAAATAAATGCATAATATTATCTTTTAATACGCCCCCATGTTCCACTCAACAGAAAAAAAAAAGTGCTGAATGTCTTTTCATAGTCCATTTGGCTATAGTTATCACTCCTATGGGGTTTTTTTGTTTGTTTTTTTGAGACAGAGTCTCACTCTGTTGCCCTGGCTAGAGTGAGTGTCGTGGCGTCAGCCTAGCTCACAGCAACCTCAAACTCCTGGGCTCAAGCGATCCTTCTGCCTCAGCCTCCCGAGGAGCTGGGACTACAGGCATGCGCCACCATGCCAGGCTAATTTTTTCTATATATTTTTAGTTGGCCGATTAATTTCTTTCTAATTTCAGTAGAGGCGGGGTCTCGCTCTTGCTCAGGCTGGTCTCGAACTTCTGAGCTCAAACAATCCACCCGCCTCGGCCTCCCAGAGTGCTAGGATTACAGGCGTGAGCCACCGCGCCCGGCCACTCCTATGGTTTTAAAAACAGACTGTAACTTGATCTTCTGAAATCTTTCTTGTACTACAGCTCATTCTGTTAAAGAAATTCTGGGAAAGAAGTCCTACCAAAACTTGTTGAGAGTCTCCAAAAGGTGAGGATAGTAATCAGGTTGAACGCAACTGACAGCGGCCTTCAGCAAACTGAGGACCATTGAGAAACCAGGCAATTCTTGTCAACAGGATGCCAGCTGTTTCAGTTAAAGCTGGGAGATGGCCACCCATGGAGGCTGACCCAACCATGGCCACTGGTCCATTTCGTGCTGTCAGTCTGGCTCCTGTTAAGGTACTACTTGTGATAAAGATTTTGAGATTTTTTTTCCTCTGATTTGAACTGTATTAGAGTGAATAATGGAAAACAGACCTCCTCAAACTGCAAATGTACCTCCCAACTATGGAGCCCTGGTTTTAGTGGCTGTCAAAGTCCCTTGCAATCCGTGATTTATTCCCACTGGAAAATTATAAAATTTTCCTTGCTTGAAAGACACCATCACCAATGGCGCCTATTGTAAAGGCCCCAGACAGTCAAACAAGATTCCTCAGGGGCAAGGTTCTCTGGCATAAATCTCATTTGGATTGTTTTAAATTATATCTTCAGTTAGAACAATTAATGAGTATTTCCAGAAATTATAGAGTTTAACTTTTCAGTAAAGACATTAGACGTGATATGACAAATGTGCATATTGTTCACCAATTATGCTTTCTCTTTCATTTTATGGACAATAGAAAATTTCATTTCAAAGGAAATATAGACATCAAAAAAATAATTTTAATAATATTTTGGGGGCTGAAATGACTTTAAATGATGTCAAACCCATTACTAAGTTTACATATTCTCCTTTTTCAAATTGCAAAAATGAATAATAAAAATGATTCAAAGTAATCATAAAATCATAAAATATATTGCTTGTAAGTGTGAATAGTTAGAAATGGAATAACATTTAAATCAATCTCACATTGATAGTCATTCCATCATTAATCTTCTTTCAAACTGCCTAAGAATGAAACTGTAATGAATCAAAAGTGCTTTTTTCTTTACATTTCAAGCAGAGATGCAGTTAGGCAGTTCAACTAAACAGTTGAAATTTCAATCATTTAAATTGTTCAAGACTCCTCTTGAACATTTTATAAACAATTAGAGCAGCGTTAGAATCTGAAATGCTTCGTCATTTTCTTTTGTAGAACTCATTGCCAAAATGTTTCCATGGGAGCAAAACTCAACTCCTTAAATATAGAATGTGTCTTATTCAATTTTCCTATGCCTTCATCTAAATTCAGATATTACAAAAAATCCTAAAGTTATATGCACTGAATACAACACGTTTTGATGGCTTCTGAGCTTAGTTGTTGAATTTTAAATTCACCACTTAGTTGGTATTTCTTCTTCTGTATAGATTAATCTTAAATTAAATGATAACTATTCATACCACCCTGATACTTTAGTTGGGAGAAAGCTCACACAGAAAAACATAAAAATGACAAGAGATTGTCTGTACATCTCTCTCCCTCTTAGACATATGTATAAATACATATGTATTTGACAAAATTGCATGATTTATCATTAAATTGTTCAAACAGAAAAGTTTTGTACAAAGCTCCTTGACTCTGACTAACAGCCATGTCATGCAATTAGTTCTGTTGCTCATTGCTCTTTTCTAAGAAAGCTCTTAGTGGCAGTCACACCCATTATCTCCTCTGAGGGTTCTTTAGCCATATAGCAATATAATTCGTTTAATAAATAGTTATTGCACACTTGTTTTATTGCACTAACAAAACATCAAAGAAAAAAGTTTTAGCTCTTAATATATATGGCAGTCTATAAATAAATACATAAACAAAAAAGATATGCACCAATTAGTGAAAAATCCTGTTGAATCCAAGTAAAGCAGATTGAGATCCCTGGAGGTCAGAGAAGGTCTCATTGAGGGTATGAAATTTAAAGACTCTTGAATGAAACAAGACAGTCAAAAACATTCATCCATGAGGAGTAGCAACTACTCAGATCCTGGATGCAGGATTATGCTTGGTGTGGTCAAGGCAAACCAGAAGTGTGGCTTTGGTGGAGGGAGAAAGAGGCAAGGGGCAGAGTAATGTTCTGTGAGACAGAGATCAGATCATATAAAGTCTTATAAACTGCAGTTTGCACCTTGGATTTTATTCTACAAGTGATTTCAGTGATAGGTGAGTTTGATAAAAATGATACAAGATTTATGTTTTAAGGAACTTTTTATACTTTCTTTTTCTTTTTTTAATCTTTAATTATTATGGGTACATAATACTTTTATATCTTTACAGGGTACATGTGAAGCTTCGATACAGGCATTCAATGTGAAAACAATATTGTGTCTTGCAGATTGGAGAATAGACATGACAAATGGGGAGGGCAAGCGTGGAAACAAGGAGACCGCCTGGGAGTTTATCTCAATAGGAAGTAACGGACTTTGCAAAGTTATTGTTTTCCTCATGTTTCAGATTTTAACCCTAAGTGGATGAGTCATGTCCCCAAATGCACCAGACTAGTACCTGTTAGATCTAGGATTCGACTGAAGGTATCCAAAGTCTACATTTTTAACCATTACACTATGCATTTTACTGTAGTAATGGTGAAGATGGAAAGGGAAAAACTAGCAGTATTTGTGAAATATATTCAGAGATAGGCTAATGAATTGGGTATATGGCATAGAAGAAATCGTCTCTCTCTGTCCCTGTCTCTCTCTGTGTGAGTATATATACACACACACATACACACACAAACATGCAAATATTTACCTTTGTGTTACAGTTTCCTATAGTGTTCAGCACAGTGACATGCTGTGCAAGTTTGTAGCCTGGGAGCAATAGATTGTACCATATGGCCTATGTGTATAGTAGGCTATACCTTCCAGGTTCGTGGAAGTATGCTCTGTGATTGCACAACAACAAAATCACCTGAGGACACATTACTCAGAACATATCCCTACAATTTAGCAAAATATGACTGTATACACATCCACACATGTATGAAGATAGACAGTAGATGATAGATGGATAATTAGATATAGGGATATTTAGGGCTTCACTTGTTTTTTTGTCCGAGTATCCAGGCAAATGAAAACTCTAGTTACTATGTTGGGAAAACCTTAAGTCTAGAACCCTGTTGAATAATTTGCATATCCCTATTAAAGAAAATTGTGTTTTTGACATATAAAGTGTGAGATGTCTATTATATATTCTCATGTAGAACTTAACTTCATAGTTAGTTATGGCTGATATTTAAAGCATGGATACATGAATTTAAGAATCACAAACATAAATTGTTTTTAAAGAGATTATTTTAAGGGGATTAAAAACACAATAAGTAAAGATTGAAAGAAGAGGTCCATGAGCCAGATCCCACGGCATTTCAGCCTTTAAAGTTTAAAGACAAGGAAAAATCAACAAGGATACTGAGAAAGACTGGCCAGTGTGGTCAGCAGGAGGACCTAGTGCGGGGAACGTGGCCAGTGCTCCCGCAAAAAGCCGGGTCCCTTTGGTAGAGTTGCAAGGAATAAGAAAATAATAGAGGAAAATGGAAAAGGGAAGAAATAAAAGAATACACTGAGACAAAGATATAGCTCAGGGGGCTCCAGACCTCTCCGTCGGTTCCAAAAACAGCCCCAAATGAAGTCTTACATGGTAACTTATAGGAAATAGTTAATGATTGCCAGGGGCAACAGGTTTACATAACAGCAGGTAGTTCCTCTCAGGTTAACAGATTTTCAAAAGGCTTCTACCGGAAGGCTTCTACAGATTCTTTAACAAATTCTGTCTAAGTGAGCAAAGGTTACAAAGTCTTTCAAAGGTTAACTTCTAAATTCTAAGGTAAGTTTATCATTTAACAGAGGGGGTAAACAGAGATGTGTTGGCTCCATGTTTACTAGGTTATTGTGAATGGAGACAGGTAGTCTAGAGTGGTTTAACAAGAGCTTTGCTTTAGCCATTCGGGAAGCTGTCTGTTCCGGAGGGCACTCCTTGTCAGCTCTCAGCCCATAGTTTTTAACAGATTCACTTGTGCTTTACAAAGCAAATCCAAACCCTCAGGTCTGAGAAACGCGGCACCTTGTGGGATACAGCCGCTACTGCCTTTCAGAGACGCCCTTCCGTGTGTAACAGCCTTTGAAATGCAAACCGACACGTTCACACATTCCTTCAGGGCAAAGCTCTGCAAAACTCCTAAGACAAATCCTGTTCCCAAACACATTTGATATTAATTCATGGAGCGACAACCTAGAAGTCAAATAAAGAAAATGTGCCAAGTGCATCGAATGCAGCGCAGTGGTTGAGCAAGATGAAGACTGAAAATTGACTATTGGGTATTCACCCAGTAAATAATTGTTGATCTTAGTAAGAGGGGTGTCAAGTGGAATTTATGAAGAAAACACAAATTGTAATTGGCTCAATAAATAATTGGAAGAGAGGAATCAGAAACAGTACACCCAGACAATTAGAGTATTATAGAATGGTATACCTCAAGTGGGGCACATGGTCAAAGGACTTTCTAAACATACAAATGATCCACTGGAAATGGATATTTGAATATTGCTTTAAAAACAAGCTGATACAAATGTTTAGGTTACGTATATTGCCCTTGCCCACCCTCGGAGTTAGAGCTTCAAGCATGTCCATCCCCCAGAGGGTGCAAACCATACTCATTATGTATGTATATACCCATCCCCTCCTCCCATCTCCTGTCTGAAAAAAAAAGCAACTGGTAATTGTAACAGTGATGCCATTAGGAGGAAAAAAGAGATGAAAATGAATAACATCCTACATAATTGATATTTTGGCCAGGACTGACCGGTCAGGAGATGCATACTTAAACAAAACTTTCTCTGAGATGGCCTGAAGCATATCAGGTATCCCAGTATGAAAATCTGCTTAAATAGGATGTCTGAAAATAGATTATAATGGACTGACTCATACACATATTATCCTGGATAGAGCTGGAACCCATTCTACTAAGTGAAGTGTCACAAGAATGGAAAAAGAAGTGCCACATGTACTCACCATCAAATTGGTTTTAACTGATCAACACTTAAGTGCACATTTAGTAATAACATTCATCTGGTGTTGGGCAGATGGGAGGGGGAGGAGGGGATGGGTATATACACACCTAATGGGTGCAGTGCGCACCATCAGGGGGATGGACACACTTGAAGCTCTGAGTCGGGTGGGGCAAAGGCAATATATGTAACCTAAACATTTGTACCCCTGTAATATGCTGAAATAAAAAAAAATTTTAAAAAGTGTGTGGGGTGCTTGTACGTGTGTGTGTTTGTGAGTGTGTGTGTGAAAAGAGAATGCTGGTAAATCAGAACAGGGGATAAGGGAGGCAAAATAAACCAGAGATGGAGAAGAGCAGTCACATGCTTCTTGGGCTCCATCTTGTTAAAGATTTTTAGAGCTGTTACGGTATGCCAAATACTAATGAAAGGTGACTGGCTTTTTTTGTGATGTCTAAATCTTTCTTACATGTTTATCTTGCCAGGAAATTTGCTATCCTGTGGGGGAATCTGAAGATGGTCTATTCTTACCAACTATTTAAGGTCTCATTAACACAGAGAGAAGATAATCTATTAATCTTGTGAAAATCACAAATCAGAGCCTTGATCCAGTCACAATGTTGAAGTAGGTTAAATCAATATTTTATTGTCCACTTTCATATATATTTTTCCTCCCTCAATCTTTGACTCATTCAGCAAATGCTTATTTTAAAATTATATTCCAGGAACCATAATGGAATCTGTGAAAATCAGTGATGAACAAGGGACATGACCCCAGGATCCTTGAACTTCCAGTCTTGAAGGAAAAGAGCGACGGGAAAGGTAATTTAAGTATAAAGATCAATGCAAAAAAGTACAAGGTGTTATGGGACTACATGACAGTGAGACTGACCT
This sequence comes from Indri indri, assembly GCA_004363605.1. Lineage (NCBI taxonomy): Eukaryota > Metazoa > Chordata > Mammalia > Primates > Indriidae > Indri > Indri indri. The sequence continues at coordinate 12,566 of RJWJ010031562.1, forward strand.
TTGAGGGAAAGGAAAGTCTGTAGTGACATTGACTGTGAGACCACAAGTAGAAGAGATTAGACATGAGGTGAAACGGGGAAAGAACGTTTCAAGGAGTGGGACTTGAATATGCGAAAATCTTGGCACATCAGAGTTTGATCAGTTTGAAAACATTGTGATAAATATGGCTGGCAGACAGGACAGAGGAAACAGAGTGCTCTGAGTGAGGTTGGGGAGAAAAGCAGAGTGCGATTATTCTAATCCCTGTAAGCCATGTTAAACATTACTATTATTAGTACTAGTACTACTTCAACCTAAGAGCAGAGGAAATATATTGAGAAATTTTAATGAATATAATACACAGAAGGATTTTCTGCTTAAAAAATATTACTCTGGCTCTGATTAAAGAATGAATTAGAGGAGAAGTTTTGGCTGAGGTGGTGCTAGCAAATAATGGAGAGAAGTAGTGGTATAGAGAAATGTCTGTGAGATGGAAATAATAGGATTGTCTGTTCAAACATATAGTATTTTTTACTTGAGAACTGAGTGGAAGCCATTTTTCTCTGATTTGCATATGTTTTAGTGGGCTTCCCATAAAATAACTAAATGAACAAGATAAATGCTTTTGGAGATTGGAAGAGTGGTCTGAGCTAGGGAAATAAATTTGCAGTTCCTACTGATTTTGAAGCATAAAATTAAAGAGAAGGAATTCTCAAAATTAAAATGGAAAACTAAAATTAAAATACGTTCAGTGATTTGTAAAATGGTTTCCAAGTTTATTTAAAATGTATCCAGAATAAATATGGCTGGAATATGCATTTAGAATATATAGTCTAGTATATTTAAAATGTACCCAGAAAACAGTATATTAAATTATAATAAGCATGTCATGTGCAAGTGTATACATACAAAGTTAACCAACTGGGATCCATCACATATTTTTCAAATCATGACTAAATAATGCAGACAAAATTTAATGCATTTATATTTAAAATTATTGGTGTTACTTATTTTTCAGTATGCGTGCAAATTTTCTTCCATAGCCTTTTATTTGTATTTTTTTCTTTACATACCCACACAAACACACACATATCTGATTAAAAATATTGTTATCTAAGATATTTTTCTTATTGTCATTTTTAATTGACATAATTATTAGACATATCTGGCATACAGAGTGATATTTCAATATATGTATACAATGTGTAATGATCAAATCAGGGGAATTACATATCACCTAAAATATTTATCATTTTTTCAATGTGGGGAACATTCAAAATCCTCTCACCTTGCTATTTGAAATTATGCAATAAGTTATTGACTATAGTCACCTTACAGGGCTATAGTATAATAGAACTTATTCTTCCTATCTAGCTATAATTTTATATCCATTAATCAAACTCTCCCTATCCTCCTCTCCCCTCTAACCTTCCCAGCTCCTAAGAACCACAGTTCCAATCTCTACTTTTATGCATTCAACATTTTAATTTTCACATGAGTGAGATATGCAACACTTATGTTTCCATGCCTGACTTATTTCACTTAACAAAATGTCCTCCAAGCTCATCCATTTTGCCTCGAATTACAGGATTTCATTCCTTTTTATGACTGAATAGTATTCTACTGTGTGTGTATCACATTTTCTTTATCCATTCATCTGTTGATATACACTTAGGTTGATTCCATGTCTTGCTGATTGTGGATAGTGCTGCAATAAACATGGGAATATAGATATTTCTTCAATGTATTAATTTTCTTTCCTTTGGATAAATAATAGTGGAATTGTTGGATTATATGATAGTTTTTAAAGAAATTCCACACTATTTTCCATAACGGTGGTACTAATTTACATTTCTACCCACAATATGTGAGTTTTCTATTCTCTATATCCTTGCCAATATTTGTTATTTTTCATCTTTTTGATAGAAGCCATTCTGACTTGAGTGACATATCTCATTGTGGTTTAGATTAGCATTTCTCTGGCGATTAGCGATGTTGAACATTTTTTCACATACAAGTTGGCCATTTGTACGTCTTCTTTTGGGAAATGTCTGTTCAGATCCTTTGGGCATTTTTAATCTGATTATTTGATTTTTTTGCTATTGAGTTGTTTGTGTTCCTTGTATATTCTGCATTTTAGTCCCTTATGAGACGAATAGTTTGCAAATATTACCTCTCATTCCACAAATTGTCCTTTCACTGCTCATTGTTTCTTTCGCTATACAGAAACTTTTAAGGTTCTTATAATACCATTTGTCTATTTTGCTTCTGATGCCTATATTTTTGAAGTCTTTCTGACAAATTTTTTTCCTAGATTAATGTCCTAAATCATTTCTCATGTTTTCTTGCGGTAGTTTTATGGTTTAGTATCTTACATTTTTGTCTTTATTCAAGTTTTAGTTAAGTTTGTGCTATGATAAGACATAGGGGTCTAGTTTCATTCTTTTGCATATGGATATCCAGTTTTCTCAGAACCATTTATTGAATAGGCTGTCCTTTTCCCAGTGTATGTTCTTGGTGCCTTTATCCAAAATCAGTTGGTTGTAAATATTTGGATTTATTTCTGGGTTTTCATTCTGTTCCATAGGTCTGTTTGTCTGTTTTTATACCAGTACCATTCTGTTTCCATTCCTATAGTTTTGTAGTGTATTTTGAAGTCAGGTAGCATGATGCCTCTAGCCTTGTTTTGTTACTCAGGATTGCTTTAGCTATTGGGGGTCTTTTGTGGTTCCATATAAATTTTAGGATTTTTTTTTCTATTTCTGTAAAGAATTTCATTGGTATCTTGATAGGAATTGTGTTGAATCTATAGCTCACTTTGGGTAGTATGGTCATTTTCAGAATATTAATTCTTCTAATAGATGAATATAAGATATCTTTTCAACTTTCTGTGTCCTCTTCAATTTCTCTCTTTTTTTTAGTTTTCATTGTGTATATTATTCATTTTTGTAGTAAATTTATTCCTGGGTATTTAATTTGTTGTAGCCATTGTAAATGGCTTTTTTGACTTTGTTCAGTTAATTCATTATTGGCATATAGATAGGCTACTAATTTTTGTGTGTTGATTTTAATCCTTGCACTTTACTAAATTCATTTATCAGATTTTAATTGAAGTCTTCAGTTTTTTCTAAGTATAAAATCATGTCAACTGCAAGGAGGGACAATTTGATTTATTATTTTCCAATTTGGTTATTCTTTATTTCTTCCTCTTGCCTAATTGCTCTGGCTGGGACTTCCAGCACTGTGTTGAATAAGAGTGATAATACTGGTCATCCTTGTTTTGTTCTAATTCTTAGAACAAAAGCTGCCACTTTTTCTGCATTCAATATAATGTTAGAAATGGGTTTTTCATATATATCCTTTACTGTGTTGGGTAAGTTCCTTCTATACCTTTTAGTGGAGAGTTTTTGTCATGAAGGGATCTTAAATTTTGTCAAATGTTTGTTCTATATCTATTGAAATTATCATGTTTTTTTTGTCCTTTATTCTATTGATGCGATGTACCATGTTTATTGATTTGCCTGTGTGGAACTGTTGTTGCTTTCCTAAAATAAATTCCAATTGATCAAAGTGAATAATGTTTTGATGTACTTTGGAATTTGGCTTGCTAGAATTCTTTTGAGGATTTTTGTATACATGTTATTCAGGAATGTTGGCCTGTAGCTTTCTTTTTTAGTTACTGTCTGGTTTTGGTATCAGGATAATGCTTTTATCGATATCAGGGTAATGCTGGTTTTATGGAATGAATTAGGAAGAATTCCCATTCTTCAAACTTTTGGGATAGTTCGAGAAGAATTAGTGTTAGTTCTTCTTTATAAGTTTGGCAGAATTCAGCAGTGAAGCCATCTGGTCTTGAGCTTTCTTTTGTTTGGAGATTTTTAAATCTAATGGTTACCATGAAGAACTAACTCTGGAGGAAAGATGGAAGGTGGAAAATACCTTTGAGTTACGGCAAGTGATGAACACTGTATATACTTTTTCCTCCATTTTAAGATGGAGGCTTTGAGTGAAATTTGTACAAATCTGATGTTACTAGACTGCTGTCACGTTAGGTTTTGATCTTACCTTTCATCAGCTTGAAAATAATCTCAATATTTCTCAGAATCTTGCCTGAAGGACCCAATGTACTTGCAGTAAATATCTAAATTTTCTTCTGTGTCACCTGGTTTCACCGTTGGCACAATAGTTCAGCTTTCATGTCAGGCAACAGGCAACTCAGTCTCAGCTATAGTTTTAACAGGCATTCTACTCACTCTCAGCATTTTGACAAATTGGAGCAAATCATTTGAAAAAATATACTGCTATGTTATTATATGTAACATTTTTATTATATATGTCACATCATATTTTCTCTAGGTATATTTAGTTTTGTCATTTGCTAATGGAGAAATATCATACAAGAAATAATCATAATGGTGAATGCTCTATTATTCATTTTAATAAAGATACAATTTCCCACTAGTAATTTGGTGTCATTTTTGCATTGTTTGATATTATTTTTACTTCGTTATTATTATTTGTACATTCAACGGGCTTAAAGAAAGATGAATTTTAAATTGCTTGTTTTAAAATGCTGACCTTGTTTTCAAAGAAAGTGGGGTTTTTTTGCTATAACTTGGTGAAAATCTCTACCAAAATAACAGACACATACTTTCCTCCCAATCAAAACAAAATAATGACCTTAAAATTCTACTTATTAATGACCAAGATGCAATTTTTGAAAAAAAATTTACATACATGTAAGCTCTGCCTCAACAGAAATCTAAGAACCTTTAGTTTTGATAAAACACATCTTATATAGTGACAAAAAGGAATAAAGTACATTCAGATGAACATTTGTTTACTGATAATATCATTATGCTCAATTTTAATTAATACTCAAAAACAGTAGATACATTCCCTAGAATTCCCTGGTATATCATTAACTTAGATATTCTTTGCACCTGTTTTATCTTTCATGCCTATTTGAATGCAAGCAAAACTTTTGTTAGGTCACTTAACATGTGTGTCTTCGCTTGTAATAAACACATTTAAATATCTTATCAACAGTTTTTGTTTTCACATTAGGTCAGCAATAGCTAAAGTAGAACTTTACTGTGCCATGTAATTCCATTTTCATCTATTCAGAGTAAAGTTGGAATCATTATCTATGCAATTTTAGAAGATTTTTCTGAAGAAAATTTTTGCACCAGTTCGTTTTTCAGATTTGGACAGTTCCCCTGGTCTGCCAAATCCCTAGTCAGTGGAAATCTTCCAATCCACTTTTCATTTAAGTGATATTTTAAAAATGCAAAGTTAACCATACCAGCCTCCCACCTACAAATTTTCTAAAATTGATTAATTATGCCATTATGAAGACAAATAACTATAAAATAACTTTAATACCTTTCAAAGGGATGATCCTTGACAGTCTTCTGTACCCTCATGTTTTAGCACATACAGCCCTCTTTCCTCTTTGCATTTTCTCCAATGCAGGGGGCTTTTTTCCTTTGCTGTTTATGTGGCATGCTCTCTTCCACTACAAAGCCATGCAATTTTGTTTCACCGTGCTTTCCAATGTTTTAGTTTTGCATGCATTTTGCAATCATTTCAGTTATTTCTTTCTCTTTAGAGCCTTTATTCTCCATACAGACCATGTCAATTTTAGCTTGTCATCATACCTTCATTACCAAAGATGGTATCTCTGGCAATGTAGCTATTTGATAAAATTTTTAAATGAGTATTGAATATTATTTTGCCAATTGGATTCAGTCACAGGGTTAATTTTCTTCTAAAATGGCTCTTCAAGCAGCTAAGAAACATTTTTTGGATGTGTGTGTGTGTGTGTGTGTGTGTGTGTCAGCTCTGATTATTATTTTAAAGATACAAGACTCAAAAATCTGCCCTTTGAGTCCTGTCAATATTACATTGTTGTGTTTAAAATTGTCTGAATATTCAAGCAGGATCATAATTCAATAATTCTTTATTAGCTTATTTTCTCTCTTTCATAAAAACAAGCCTGGCAGTTGAGTTTATTAGAAAGTAAAAAAGAAAACAAATATTACTATCATGAACTCGTTAAGTCTAGGCTTAGATTATTTATGGGGATATTTGCTGTCTACTTTGTTTTGCCTTCAGACCTTTCTTTTTAAATACCTGTGATAGCAAGAAAGTCTACTGTTCTAACAGAGAATATGATTTTCCTGACATGGGGAGGAGAGGAACATATCTCAAGGCAATATTTTTAAAAATATAAGATGTTCAAAAATATAATTTTTAGAATGTAAACTTAAAGAAGTTTTTAAACATAAAAATTGAAAACATACATGAAGAAAATAATCTCACAATTTTTTGCTTCTTCTAACAAAAAATATATTTAAATATTCAATGAAGCAACTTAGAGAAATATGTGATATTTTTGAAAAATTAAATAATGCTTTGGTTAAATCTTTCCTAATGTCATCAAATTTTATAACCCTTTCTCTCTGTTTTTCTTTCCCCTCGTGCATTCTTGTAAAAGTCCGTGTAAAAGATTAATCTATGTTTAAATTCCAGCTCAATTTAGTGTATAATTGTGTATATTGTTAACCTCCTTTGC
>RJWJ010031563.1:0-19096 GCA_004363605.1 Indri indri
TGGCCAGAATCCAGACAAGGAGGGATTGTCAGAGTCACAGCCAATGACGATCCAATGTGGCCAAGGGGACATGGGCCTGCCCACTCCAGAAGTGGTCAGTGGCAGTGTGGACACAGGCAGAAAGCAGCATGCCAGGGAGTGGGGAGCCTACCCCACCTGGGTCCTAGCCAGTAAGGGTGGGGCCAGACCCAGGCTGCACCCCCACAGGAGAGCGGCAGGGCCTGGACGAGCCTCGACCCTGGGAGGCGGGGGCTCTGGCCCTGCAGTCCCGCTGACCACCTGCCTGCAGCCAGGAGCTGCCCCCCTCACGGTGACCTTCCCTCTCAGCCCAGCACTGAGCCCTGCTCCCTGCGTCCACCTGTGGTGGGAGGAGGCGAATCTGCCCCCTCCAGCTGGGCTTTGTGCCCAGCACTCTCAGAGGCCATCATTCCAGCCTCACGGAGACGCTGAGACAGGCCCTGGATTTCACAGATGGAAAAGTTGAGGCAGAGAGCCGGCCGGAGCTTTTCCTCGTGTCAAACCAGCTCCCTGACAGCTGGGCAGGCCACCCAGGTGCCACAGGCCAGTTCTTTCTGCTCCACCAGGACCTCAGAGGCCCCTTGAGTTCTAAAAGCTGTCTGACTGGGGGCAGGGGGCATTCTGCCTGCTCCTGCCTGTCTGGCCCTCAGAGGCAACCAGCAGAGGAAGCAGCAGGGCGGGCCACAGCTGAAATGCAGCAGAGAAGGGAGAGAAACTGTGAGCCAGGGGCCTGGCCGCCTCCAGGACAGTCTGCCACAGCTCTGGGGACAGATGATCCCTCCTGCTGGGGCACCGGGCCAGGCCTCGGTGTGTGGATAGCGACTCTCGGCCGAGCCCAGGGCCCCGGAGTGCCTCCGCCTCTCCAGCGATGGTTGCCCCGAATAACCAAGACGCACTCCAGGTCTCACCTGTCTCGCATGCCCAGCCATGCTCACTCATCATTCCGGCTTCTTCCAGAAGGGTTTGAAAGACTCCAAAGGAAGCTCTGGCTTTCAGGAACAAAGTCCTCTACCATGACTCCATCATCCGAACACCCCTTGGACGGTGTCTTGCTGCCCCCGGTCCCCGCCTTTACCTGCCCAGGCCCTGCCCACCTGCCTGGGGTGGCCCTGCAGGCCACGACTCGGCCAGGAGCTGGCGCCTCCTCCGTGTCCCCACCTTCACCTCTGTCTCTCTCGCGGTTCCTCAAATGCCCCTCACTCGATTTCAGCTCGCACGTCAGGCTCTCGGCAAGGCCTCTGTTCCCATCACATTAGCTCATTTGTAGCTCTCGTCCCCACTTAAGAGTTTTTTTTATATTTGCTGACCTGTTTGGTGCCTGACCTCCCCCTAGTAAGTGAGGCCCGGGTGGGAAGACCTTGACTGTGGTGCAGCCTGCTGTACCCGGGTGCTGGATGGCGCCCACACGGAGTAGGTGCCGAGAATGCTCGAATGATCACATGAACGAGCCTGCTGGCCCCAGCACGCACCCTGCAGCGTCCTGTGGGGATGTGGAGTCCCCAGTCAGGGCCCTCATGCCAGCCCAAAGCTGCGTCCTTCCCTTCAGACCCAGGGACAGAGGTTTCCTAGGGGATGGGTTTGCTTCTTTGCTTAAAAGTCAGTGGTCCCTGTTATGGGCTGAATTTGTCCCCCCACGCTCGTCTGTGGGAGTGCTAACTCCCAGTGCCGCACAACGTGGCCCATTTGGAAACGCAGTCACTGCAGGGACAATGAGTTAAGAGGAGCTCATGCTGGAGTAGGGTGGGCCCTGATCCAATGTGACTGGTGTCCTTATAAAAAGGGGACATTTGAAGACAGACACACGTACAGGGAGTGCCAAGTAAAGGTGGCGGCAGAGATCTGGTGATGCTTCCACAAGCGAAAGAATACCCAGCGTGCCAGCAGCCAGCAGAGGCTAAGGGAGGGCCTGGGATCACTTCTCCCTCACAGCCCTCGGAAGGAACTGGACTTCAGCCTCCAGAACTGTGAGACAATACGTCCCTGTGGTTTAGGCCACCCGGTCTATGGTGCTTTGTCATGGCAGCCTGAGCCCACTATCACGTCCCTTCGTGCGGGTGAGATGCTACCCACAGGCTGCAGTCAGCGGGGCCGGGCTGGCCGGCTGGGCTGCCAGAGACCTGCCCCAGGTGTTCTGCAGCCTGGAGGACCTGTGAGGCCTCGCCTGCTACCTGCAACTGCCTGTTCCACCTTTTTCTCTGGTCCTACCTGGCCAAGCCTGCTGGCTGTGCCCCCAGGGGCTGGGAGTGTGAGGACTGGGAGAGATCTTCCTACAAGGCAGATGTGTCCTATCATTTCCCTCCTAGACACAAGCTTTGCCCACAGGTCAGGATCCACCTGCTGCTGTGCCTGTACCCTCGGCCTTCAGCCTGGCTGCCCTCTACGTCCCACAGCTGGACTGCAGGGCCATCAGCTGTCTGCCTCCAGAGACCCCACCCCAGTGCCATCCTGACATCCAAAGATGGAGGATTGCAAATTAGTAAGAACCAGCCCTGTAGGTAATTAACCCTTTTAGATGCTGCAGGCCTGGGAGGGGTAGTCCAGGAATTAGCCTTCAGGTGCCTCAGCACCCTGGAATAGGAGCTGGGGTGAAGGGCCAGGCTTCCAACCTCACCCTGCTCCTCCCACCCTGGGCTCCCACGACCCCTGCGATCTGCAGGCAGAGGGAGGCCAGAGGCCCTCTGGGCCCAGGAGACAGAATTTTAGAACTTCTCCAATCTGCAGGAATCAGAGAAAATTCCTCCAGTGGACCCGGGAGGGGATCCTAAACCATTCTGTGCTAGAACCAGCCTGGAAACCAGGGCTGCATCCGGTCATGAGGAGAGGGACCCATAGCACTCGGATGTCTCCCAGTTTCAGACACCCCTCTCCTGTCAGCATCTTCTCCCCCTGCCTCTCCTGGCCCCCTCTCGCTTCCCAGACTGCTTGGAGAGCTCCCTGGCAGCCCTGGGCCTGGGGTGAGGGCAGAGATGTTTCTCCAATCAGTATTCACATCAGGCTGCGGTGTGAGCTGCCACAGGCAGAGTCTACTGGATAAATAATGTGCCGAGAAAGCCCAGGCCCCCTCTCCTGCTTGCAAATCGGGCTGGTTCTCTGCTGCAGGCACAGGGTGGTGCCACGGGGAGTTTCCCGGCTCCCTCCTCTGCTCATGGGGCGTCTCTTGTAGCTGCGAATCTTCCGCAGGGTCTGGCAGAGCCCGGACCCTGGTTCAGAGGCGGTGAGCACAGGGCTCTCCAGGCCCCACCAGAGGCAAGGGCATGGGAGGAGGGGTGCAGCCCCCTGAGCCTGGCCCCGTGCATGGGTCAGTCTCATCCCAGGCAGGTCAGCCCATGTCAGCATGACTGCGCACCCCAAAGGGCAGGCCCTGCGCTCAGCTGCCCCCACACTGCACTAGGCTGAAAGCCCTGGAGAGACAGAGCCCACTGCAGGCTGCCTTCCTCAGGGCGATGGAAGGGTTGATGACTCTGCCCTTGGAAAACCAGAAGGTTCTGTTTCAAAACATCAATAGCAGGAGGGCAAGGGCCCAGCCAGGGCAGGGGTCCCATGGGGAGAGGCACTGGAGTCCCAAACTTGGAATTCCGGAGCTTTGGAAGTCTCAGCTTCAGAATTCTGGGATCCTGGCCTGAGCTCATGCCTGACAGAGCAGGGATGAAGCAGGTGCAGGGCCTGGTCTCTCCACTGGACTGTGAATCAGCAGGGACAGGTACGCTGCTGCAGTTTGAGTGTGTCCCCTCCAGAATTCAGGTGTCGCCAGTGTGATGGTATCAAGAGGTGGGGTCTTTTTAAAATATTTTTTAAGGCAAGCATGAAAATGAGGTTTATGGAGGAGAGAAAGGATTATAGGGCAAGAGCAAGATATAGGTTTACAGAGCATGGTACATACGGCATGGATGACGACTGGACCCACTGTCACAGCAAAGGGAGGGCAAAAGGAAGGGCACGAAAAGAGCAAGAGGACTTTATGAGTGATAAGGCCAGGAGGGCCCCTCCCTCGGGAAGGGGATTAACACCCCGCAGCATTCAGCTAGCTTGCCCTTGGCATTCAGCTAGCCTGCTGTCTGCCTTCTGCCAGGGAGGACACAGTACGGTGGCCCCACCAGACAAGATGCCGGCACCGTGGTATTGGACTTCCCAGGCTCGAGAACTGTAAGAAATAAATTTCTGTTCTTTATAAATTACCGAGTCTCAGGTGTTCTGTTACAGTAGCACAAATGGACTAAGACACAAGATATCAGACTCATTTTAGAGCGCCCAGTGCCGAGGGCAGGTCCTAGACCACAGTGGGGGGTCAGAAGCCATTTGCTGATGAATGAATGAGTGAATGGTGCTTCACTCCCAACCCCCCAGGAGCGGCCAACCCATGGGCTGCCAACCTCCCACTGTGAGGGTGGCCCACACAGTGTCTGCCCTGGCCGAGGTGGAGAAGGCAGATGTCTGTGCAGTGAGCCAGGGCTCAGGGGGCTGTCCTCATCGCCCACTCCCCACGGCTCCCATGTCCTGCAATCCTGTGAGGTGGAGGGGATACAGCTGTTGCCACTTACTGACCCCTGGGGCAAGAGCAGAGAGTTCTGCATACGCTCAGGGTTGAAGGGGTGGCCTCCTCTTCTCTGAGAGCAAGTTTGGAAGGGAAAGGAGACAGAGCTGAGGTCCCCGGGAGGAGGAAGGGGTGTGGGGGTGGCACAGGGGTGCAAGGTGAGGTCAGGGCAGCAGCGGAGGCCAGGGTCCAGGCGACACTCTATGGTTCCCTGTCCCTGTGCACTGCATGAGGAGGGCTGAGCCCCGCACCACTGACTTTGGGGCTGAGAGCAGGGCTGTGCACCATCCGGGCAAGTGAGCCTCCCTTTCCTGCACATCCCAGATGCTGACACTGGGACAGTCAAGACAAGGAACATTCCCATCACAAGGATCCTTCCTGTTGCCCTGTTTAGAGCCACACTCCCTTCCCTCCAGCCAACCCCCTTCTTAACCCTTAACCCCTGGCGGCCACTAATCTGCTCTCCATGCCTATCATTCTGCCATCTCAACAGTATTATCTAAATGGGCTTGTGCGGTCTGCAGCCTGTGGGGACTGGCTGTTTTCATTCAGCAATATTCTCCAGAGAGTCCCCCAGGTGGTTGCAGACATCAATGGTGCACCCCTTTTTCCTTCCATCAGCGAGTCATGTGGCTCAGGCGATAGGAACCAAGTACCCCTCGGCTGTGGGACCCAGAGGCCAGCCATGCCCAGTAGTCAGAGGGAGGCTGCCTGCATCCTTCTGAGGGGCCGATTTCACCAAGGCTGGGGGCCTGCTGGGTCTGGAGACCCCTCTGGGGCTGGCACTATGCACTAAGCGAGGCAGGCCCTGGCTGGGCCCCACTGCCTGCCGCCCACTGCCACCCATCTCCCCAGCTGGGCTCAGTCTGAGCACTGCCTGCAAGAGAGAAATAAACAAGGCCATAAATAATTCTCTCCTGGTGGAGCTGAAGGCAGAAGGCCCTGGATAGAGATAACAGGAGAGGCAGGGCCACAAGGGGCACAGCACGAAGGCAGCCGCTGCACGGGAAGGAGCCAGTGCCCTTCCGAGGGCCAGCACGGCGCCAAAGGGCTAATGCCGCTCTAGGACTGGTGGCCTCGGCCTGGACTGAGGCAGAGCACTGGCCCTGGCCCCTCACCAACCCAGCCCAGCCCAGCTGTGACCCTGCCTGGAGCGTCCTCTGCCAGAGGGAGCCCCGACTTCTCAGATCACACAGTCTCCTCTCGCTCATCCCCTCAGCACAGAGAGTGGTCTCCCTGCCTCCACGCCCCTGCCGCTCCCAGGCCACGCTCCTCCCATCCCTGTGGATTCTCCAGATCACATGAAATGCCCACAGAAAGCCCTCCCAGACTGAACCCCCCAGGGCACCCATTTGTAGTTAGATCTGGGTTCAAAGCCTGACTTCAATACTTCCTGACTGGGTGACCTTGGGGAGGTCACTTTCCCTCTCTGGGCCTGGTTCTTGTCTGTAGAAGGCTGATGTCATGTATGGCTCACAAGGTTGGGTGAGGGTTAAAAAAGGGAGTGTGGGCATTTCTGACACCTGGCACACACACGACAAACCACAGTTTTCACGGCTCCAACTTCCCCCAGGTCCTCTGGTTTCTACACTGGTCAGCCTGGGTTCTAGCCTGCTTTGCAAGGGTTGTTCAATCTCTCCCCAGGTTTAGGTCGTATTCTCCAGAACTGACTGCAGGCTCCATGAGGCCCAGGGTTGCCTTTGCCTGTTTCAGGGCTCAGGTGTTCCCTGGCGCCATCTGTATCAGTGAAATACCTGAGTGCCGCTTCATGCTGGGCACCAGCCACCATCCCGCCACTGGAGGGGCCTGGATGGCCAACACACAGTCGCTGGCTCCTGGAATCTCAGAGTCTGGTAGGGTGAACGGCACCCACATTACATGTGCTAAGATCCCCTGAGCAGATGACTCGGGGCTTTGGAGATCGGGAGTGGGGACAGGAGGAGGAGAGGGTGTCTCCAGGGGCTTAGGTATCAGAAAAGGTTTACAGAGTTGGATCTCAATGGTCAGGAGGGACTAGAGCAGTTTGAGGAAAGGGCTCACTGGGCAGGGGAGGTGCTCAGCAAGGGTGCAGGGGCAAGAATTCACCTAAGGGGTCCACCTGAGAGGTGCCATGGCAGGAGGAAGCTGATGCCACCAGCAGGCTTAACTGCCTGGTACCCACCCCTAAGCGGCCGTCCATTCAGAGAGAGCAGGTGGGAATGCCCCCTCCCACCATCTGCAAAGCAGGGCTGCCCAGCGTGGAACCTAGTCCACTGCAGGCTGGTCTTCCCAGCAGGCGGGGCCTGGGCCCGCCATGGGCCTGGTGCTGGAGGCACAGTGGGTCACCCAGAGGATGTGACTGAGTCCTCTGGGGTGGGGTCAGTTGTGATAGCCACCTGGAGGCAGCCAGGCTTAGTCAGAGGCTGTGGTCAAGCTTCTTGACCGGGCTCCTCGGGGACTCAGCTGCTGTCAGGTACGGAAGGAGACATCTCTGGGGTCTCAGAATGGCCCAGGGCAAGGAGACTTTGGGGTTGTTGGAATTGTTGGCTCTCAAAGGGCTGAGCAGGTATCTCCGAGTTGGCAGAAAGCTGCTCTCCCCGAATCCCCATAAAGTGTCCTGCGTTTCCACTAACTCATTGATGCACATGCTTTCCCAGGCCTGAAGATTTCTTAACTGTCATCACAAGGTTAGAAGAATTGTGAGTTAGAAAACTATGCAGCATATTAAAGTCAGGCTGAAATATTGCCATAATACAGAGAAATATTTTATATTTATTCTCTTTTAGAAATTGTTATAAAGGGAATATAATGAGAATGTTGCAAACGAGTGGAATATTTTCTTCTAACCTGACAATAAAAATATGTCAAAGGGATGCATGAAACTCTAATAGGACACACGATGGGCCTTGGAAGTGCAGGGATTTAGCAAAGATTTTACTTGGTACCTTTACTGGCCCACAGGGCAGAAACAGAGGCCTTTAGAGAAGGCTTCCCTGCAGGTGGACACCCAGAGGATGGGAGGGGAAATAGTGTTCTATGTGCCAGATCAGGGCCCGGCACTGCTCAGATGGCAGAGAGGGTTGCACAGGCTTGCAGGCGTGGAGCCTCGCTGGGCCTCGAAATGGGAGAAACATACCAACAGCCCTGTCACCTTCATCCACCCCATCCTCATTATTGTTACCATCAGCGGCAGCAGATTACCATCATCATCATCATCATCACCATCACCATCAGCATCACCATCATTGATATCATCACCATCATCACCATCACCATCATCACTGTGCTAATTGTTTCCATGTGCGGAACACTTATAATGTGCTATGCACTATGCTACATTTCAAACTCACAATAACCATGTGAGCTACTCTTATGTTTATCAAATATGAAAACTGATGTTCAAAGAGGTTTTAAACTTACTCAAGAACATACACCCTATAGGTGGTGGTCTCAAATTGAAACCCAGGTCATTACAGCTCCAACATCTTGACAACGCTATGTTTCAAATGAGAGCGCCTTTCATGGAATGTGCAAGCCCTCCAACAAATCTCAGGATGGAGAGGAATCTTCTCCCTTAGAGGCCTTTGTGCTGGGTGTAACATCTTAGCCTATGCTGTGTGTGCACACACACACACATACATGTATATACACACACATAATGCGTATACACATACACACATACATGTATATACACATATACATGCATGTACACATACATGTGATACACACATACACACATGCATGCATGCATAACACACATACGCATACACATATACATACAAATATATATAGAGATACATACACATACATATACACATATACGAACACATATACAAACACACACATATACACACGTGTATACACATACCACACACATATGCATATACACACATAAACAACACACATATACACATGTGTCTACATATATACATATACATACATACACATAATCACATATACACACATATATACATACATCTATACACACATACATACATATATACACGTGCATATATACATACACATATATAAACACATATACATACATCAATACACATATACATACATACATGCATACTCATATAGACATACATATATACATACATACATATACATATATACATACATATACACACATAAATACACATATTCACATATGTATATGCATACAGATACATATATACATATACATAGACATACATACATATATGCATACATATATACACGCATGCATATATGCATACTCATATACACACACATATACACATGCATACATGCATGCATATACACATATACACACATACAGATACACATACACATACATGTATACATACACACATATACACATGCATACATGCATATACACACGTATAGACACAGAGGCACACACATACATACAGTGGGCTGGGATGACATGTCATCATCATCACTGTCAGAAGACCAGAGAAAATTCCATTTGACGAACACCCCTGAGTCCCTACAACGAGCCTGGCGCTGTGGCCAGCTGGAGGAGTCGGATGCACAGAGACAACCAGCTCTGCGACAAATACTCAAAGGCCAGGCAACACAAGGCCTGGCATGAAGGAATCATTCTGATTTGGCACAGGGGTGGCAGGGTGTGGTAGCCTTTAGGAAAAGGAGGCACTTGAACGTAGCTTTGAAGGACTGATACAATTTCACCAGACGGGTAAGGGAAGGGGACATCATCCCCGTGGAGCAGACAGTGTGGAAAAGCAGAGACAGCGAAGAGTTTCAGGAGACTTTAGAGTAGGATCCCCAGGAGGATGGGTGGGGGCCACTTGGGAGGTGAGGCTGGGCCTCCACGGCAGAGAGCCCTACCTGTAATCTACATGGGGAGGGTTTGGACTTGACTCTACGTGCCCTGGAGAGCCACCTGAGGCTGCTGAGCAGGGCGGTGTCATGAGGGCCACACAGTCCCTGATTCGGAGATCGGCCCTCAGCAGAGTCCCAGAGGCGGCACAGTGCCTTACAGGAGCTTCTGTCTCCTCCCTTTCTGAGTGCCCCGCCCAAAGAGCCCACTAATACAGCACATGGTTGCTGAGCAGCCCCTCCACACTGGGCGCTGCTCCAGGCGTGGGAATGGCACACAAGCCTGGGGCTTCTGTGCTCTAGAAATCCACCTTCCAATGTACAAGAGACGACACTTCCAGCCAGTCTGCCCTGACTGCCTGACCGGGGCCCTGACTGCCTGACCGGGACCCTGCTCCAGTCTGTCTTCCCAACAGCACCAACGTCCCCACAGCTCTCCAGGGTCTGATGGGTGCTGATGGCCTCCTTGCCCCCCCGCCCTCCCTCTAGACAGTACATCTGCGCGCTGGCCAGAACCACCTTCCAGAGACATGATGTTTTCCATGGACACCAACTCCAGTGTTGACCGTTTCCTGCCCCCTTCCACTGCAAGCTGGGAGGGAAGGCTGTGCAGGTGGGGGCAGGGTGTGGAGCAAGTCCTGGCACCCCCCCCATCTCTCTTTCTGGGTCTGCTCTCCAGTTCCTAGCTCATCTTTGTAATCCCCGAGGAGGATAGCCTCAAAAGGAAGGGATGAGCGGCAAGGGGGCTGCCAAATATTCTGGAACCCAGAGCTCATCATACCTCAGGGATGATCCCAGAGGACCTGCAAGGCCCGAGGGGCCAAATGCCCAGCAGCAACCTCCTCCCCCAAAGTGTTGGCCGGGACGGTAACTCTTCCCTGGGCTGAGGACCGTGTGCAGAGGGCTGAGCAGGCCATCCCTGGGGAGGCTTTCTCAAATTGACATTCAATTTTCCCATCGCTAAAAATATTTCTGAAGCCAAGCCACTCAGGATTATAAAAGAGACTAGAGATTGAAAATTAAATACATATGCACTCAATGTTGGGAAGGATTTGACCTTCAAAACTTCCTTTCAATGAATTCCCAAATAAAATACTATTTATACAGCTTAAAGCAAATTATTGTGTAGCCCCGTACTAAATATTCACACTCCAATTTAGACTCTGCCGACCTTCCCGGGGCTTGCTGTGCTGGCAAGAACAGCAGAATTGAGAAGGTCTTTCTGAACCCATTGCCATAGAAATACCGAGTTCGGATCGCTCATAATCAACTTATAAATATTACATTCATGTTCCCCAAACCCAAATAGCTGAGCATTAATCTCTTAAAATTAGTGACTAAATGTGCTGGAATTCACAATATACAAATAGGAACGGAGCTTTTCTGACATTTGCGGCCACTTAGGAAACAGCCTAAAGGTCAACATCATCCTGGTATTAATTTTTTATCAAAGAAGGCCAAGTGCATTTTTAGGGTTGTAGTAAACAGCTCGTCTTGGCTCAGACACCCCCTGTCCCCCACCTGCTGGACCCTCACTTGTCCTTGAGGATGGGGACATCACCTCTCCAAGCCTCTAAGTCACTGCCCTGCTTCTAGAAGATTCACCTAGGACAACTTAATAGGGGATGACACCTGAGAATGTTGAGTAAGGAAAACACGATTTTAAATGCCACTGCTGAGCAAAAAGGCCTTACTGGTGCCCTGATAAATTACTAAAAACACAGGCTAGATTTAAGGACCAAATTTAATCTCAAGCTGCCTCCCAGGAGAACAACTGTTCAGGTCTTTTTAACTCTGATTTTGCAATTCTACAAAAGCCCTTATTTATAAGTCACATGCCAGCTAATACCCTGAAACTAAGCACAAAAATGATCCAATTCAGAACTCCCACTTCCCCAAATCTCAGATTTTTCCTCCCCAAATGTGGTGAGTGAAGGCGCTCTCTTTCCCTTTTCCCACCCCCCACCCCTGCTTTTTTGCAGAGTTGTCACCAGGCCCCAATTACAGAAGCTCTGAGCCAGGCTGATTAATTATGGATTTGCCAAACCTTGAAGCTTTCACTAAAGTTAATCTTTTAAATGATCTCCATGTAAATCAGGCCCTGCTCAGCCCAATCCAGGCCCTCTGCTGTATCTAACAAATAGTATCAGTTGCACCGATGCAGTTATTTAGCAGATAATGGGCTGCAAGTTAGAAACCACAGGTCGGCAGTTTTGGGGGCAGATTGTTCCTGCTGGTCTTTTATCAGCAGCTAGGACAGGAGTTGATGCCACCCCCAGCTAGCCTGCCCCTTCCTGGCCCTATGTCCCCAGATGAGCATCCAGGGAGACCCTGAGGGGCTGCAGAAATGCTGTTGAAAATGCCCTAAGCTTCTGTCTGTGGGACTGCCTCTGTGCCCTGGGCACCTACATGTGTAGTTAGAGTAAGGCCTGGGGGAGGTGCCCTCACCTTTTTGAGCTTTTAATGTCAGGCTAGAAAGGTAACCCGTTCAGGACTGCTCAGGCATGGGGAGGATGCTGAGGCTGGGGGAAGGAACGAGGGACCCTGCAGATGTCAAGAGCCCCCTGCCCTGCCACCTTGCCCAGGGCCTCAGCTCACCCCAGGTCTTGAGGATGTGACATGCTCACAGTCACTGCAGCCTCCTGTCCCAGCACCTGGAGCCATGCCTGGCACAAAGCAAGCACTCAGTAAGTAAATTCGTGGTGAATGAATGAAAGCACAAATTTTGGCCATCAGTGATTGGCCCAGTGGCTGGGGAGGACTGGGGAGGAGGTGAGGAGGCTAGAGCCTCACTGTGGTCCCTCTCGCTGTAGAGTGGGACCGGAGTCCAAAGTGCAATGGAGACCCTGGGGCCCCCAGCCAGGAAGTGAGCAGGTGGAACGGAGCACTCCCTGCTCGTCCGCCTTGGCGGTAGAGTAAAGTGGACAGCCCTGCCAACCCCGAGGGAGGCCCTCAGGCACACAGTGGGTGCTGGCCACGTCTGGATGGTATGTTGTTGCGGAGAGGGGCTCCCGGCCTCCCTGACTCTCCTCTGATGGCAAGAAGCTCCTGGCTCTATAGACACCCTAACCCACAGCCCCCCACCCGGCAGCCTTGTTCACATTCCCCCTTCATCTGCAGGAGCCAAAGGGCTTGTCGCTTCCCACCAAGACACAGACACAGAAGCTGGCCTTACAGCACCTACCCCAGATAAGCTCCTCAGAGGACTGTCCTCCTGTCCCTGGCTAGACTCACAGAGGATGACTGACCTGGGGTAGGGGACAGCCAGGGCCTTTTTCCCCAGGGTCTAGGTGGCACCTGAGCACCCACACTGCCAATGAGACTATGCTGCCCTCCCTCAAGACACCATGAAAGACCCACCAGCAGTGCCTCCTCAATCTGC
Organism: Indri indri; assembly: GCA_004363605.1. Lineage (NCBI taxonomy): Eukaryota > Metazoa > Chordata > Mammalia > Primates > Indriidae > Indri > Indri indri. The sequence continues at coordinate 12,741 of RJWJ010031563.1, forward strand.
CCGGAGCCCCTTCCCAGAGCAGGAAGACTTCCCCGCATCTGTGGATCAAAGCCTCCTGGCCTGGGGTCTGTGGACCCTTTGAGACCCCACAGACACATGTGTCATGAGCTCATGTGTATTTTGTTTGTTTGTTTTTTTGTTTTCCCCTGGGGCCTAGGTTCTTAGCTTTTGTCCAATTCTCAAACACATTCAAGTTCTCCCCAAAGTAAAAGCAGTGATCTAAGGTGTAAGGGCATAGATTTGATTCCCTGAGCTCTCTTGGAAGTGACCTTGAAGCCAAGTCCACTCTGCCTCCCTTCCCTCCCTATGCAGGGACACCTCCTTCTTCTTGCCCCCAACCCCAACTGGAACACAGTGTTCTGGGAAGGATGCTTACTGCCATGAACAAATCTGCACATTGCTGTTTTCATTTCAGAGGAGAGTGGTTTATCAGGCTTGGGGACAGCTTCCCCACTGCAAGTCCCAGATTGTGTTGAACTTGGCCAAGTACCCATCTTGTCTTATCAAGCTGCAACACGATGCCTTCAGGCCATATTTCCCTGGTCTCTGAAACCACCTCCCAGGAGCCTGGGCATGACTCAACTTCAGCTGGAGACTCAGGGGAAGGAAGTGGAGACCCATGAGAAAGTGTCACCAATGTTGGGGCCTGTTGTCTTCTCCACAACCTGCATGCTACACCGACAGGCTCAGTTTCGGGCCAGGCCACGGCTGCCCACCTTGCTTCCCAACAGCGAGTAGGCTGGGAGTCACCATGTAGAGCCCCCCAAGCAGGCAAAGTCCCACCCCATCCCTACCCCTCCTGGTCTTCCCAGCACAGACAAAAGAGGAAGATTGCTTCATGGGAGACCCTCGCCATGACACACGATGCAAAATGATGTTTCTAAGATCTGGCAGAGAATAAGAAAAATCAAAGCAATTTAATTTGTAGAGCTGAGAAAATGGGGTGGGGGAGGGTTTTTAATTTAGTTTCTTTTTTTAACATGTCTGTTGATATTTATATGATAAATGACTTTTAAATGTTTTTAGTTGACACAAGAGAGAAGAAGCTGCCTGTACACAGTGGCTGTATCTGAGGGGCAGCTTCCTTGCAGGTAGGAAAGAGATGCCCAAGAGAAGGCGCCACAACCACAGAGCCCAAGTGGGGCTGATGACGAAAGGTATGTGCAGGTGTGTGCATCTGTTCTCAGGTGCCTGCTGAGCACCTACCAAGGGTGCAGAGGGTTTAGCCCCAGAAAGGTGCAGCATGGTGCTGGGGCAGATGGCGAGGGTTCCAAATAGCCTACAGTGCTCCCTGAAGCCGGAAGGAGGAGGAGATATTTGGGCAAAGTCTTGAAGGATGAATAGGAGTTCGTGTGGTTGATAAAGGTGTGAAGAGCATTCAAAGTCCCTTTCCTTCTTACCCTCATTACTCTCTTGCCCCATACCCCACTCTGTTTTTCTCCAGGGCACTTTTCTCTTGCTTGTTAGATGTTTATTTGTCTAGTGAATGAATAAATAAAGAGCGTGTGTGAAATCTTAGAAGCACCCAACACCTGGCCATGTGACACCCGCCCCCCACCCCATTATCACAGCCGACCCAGTAAAAGCCCTATGAGGTGGGCAAGGAACGTTGTGGGCCATTTTATGGGTAAGGAAACTGAGGCAGAGAGGTTCAACAGTTGGGTCATTGTGGAATTCATGTTAGTTCATGACAAAAGCAGGATATAAAAATGAACATGAAGTACCATCTCACCAAAGCAGAGTAATATCAAATAGCTACAGAATGAGGGACATATCCCCAGATGTCAATGGGTGCTGGTTCCAGGAGAGTGGGGGTTGGGTTGTTTTCCTTCTCTTAGCAATATTAATACTTCCAGGTGATTTTCAACCAAGCATGTCCCGCCAGGAGAGGCAGGGTGCATGCAGCAGGCACTATCTGTGCACTGGTTCTGAACCACTTAGGAAGTCCTGGTCCCTGGCCAGGCCCAGAGCTGGGGCTGCGAAGGCTGCCTCACCCCGGGGCTCTTCTCCCTGAGACTCTCACGTCTTCATAAGCCTTGTTGGTAGTAATTGGTTCCCAATCGAGATTAATAGAATATTTTCAAAACACTTAGACATGCACTTCCATTAATCTATGTTCTGAAAATGAGTCTTGTAGGACAACCTGTGAAAGGTGTTCATTGCAGTTTCAGACACAGATCCATCGAAGGTTTACCCACACCCACAGGCCAGCCTCTGAGAACCAAAGGGAACTCTGTCCTCAACCTGGTGCTTGCAGATGCAGTGGCCCTGGGCTGGCTGGGCCAATGTGGGGGGCTGTGGGGGATGCATGGAGTCCCATGCCCAGGCAACATGTGCCAGCCCCATGTTGGAAGCTGCCTGGAGAGTGGGTGAGTATGGGGACCCTAGGGTCCGACAGACAGTGTTGACAGCCAGTGTTGTCAGCTGTTGGCCTTGGTCTTAACCTCTCTGACCCCTATTTTCCCTACCTACAAAAGAGGGATATTAAAATACTCACTTTTTATATTTGCAGTCTATTGTCTAAAAGACATATCTTCATCATGGCATCCCATCCCGTCAGGCGGCTGTGACAGGCAGCAGAGCCCCAGTGCAGAGGGGGTCCAGCCATCTGTGCTGTCAACCCCTTTTGCCCATGATGTGCCCTTTCCTGGCATATCCTCTCACCTGTCCTTGGAGGCCCAGCTGTCTCCTCCAGGGTGGCTTCCCCGGCCCTGAAGCGCCCACTCACCTGTCCCCAGTAGGAATATTCACCCGCCCTCTTGGAAGCCACGGCCTTTCCTCTGGCCTCTTCTTACATGGCTTAGTGTCTCCCTTCAACACCTAGCACACGTACACATACCTGCAGCTGTCCTTTGAAACTGAGCATCTTGAAAACAGGGACCACACCCATGGCACAGACGAGGGCTCAGTCAATCCCGTTGAGCTCCCACTCTGCGCTCAGAGACTCACCTGCCAGCCAGCACCTGCTCTACGCATTCTTATGCCCTATGGTTTTTGATGTGTGGCCCTTTTCTCCCTGGGCTGATAGGAGACAGGAATGCTCTGAAGGCTGGCGTGCTCATCCATCCACATGGTCACTGAGCGCTAATAGAGCACCTTCATGTGCCACAGGAGACACAATGGAGAGCAAAGCTCACGGTGGAGGAGGCATCCTGTGCTGAGTGAGAACTGCTTGGTTGAGCCTCATGTGCCCCGTGTGGTGGGTGCTGCATCATGAGTCCCCTCCGTCCCAACCCAGGGAGAAGAGCCCTCCTGCCTCGCTGGCCCTCACCTTCCCACTCTCCACCCAAGGACCCCACCTGAGACCATCGATGAGGTGGTAACAATAAGTGCTGTCACGCAAAGCCCCTCCATGTGCCAGCCACCATTCTGATCACGTCACATCAACTAATCATCACGAAGTCCAACAAGGGAGCTGCCGTTACCTCCACTTCACAGCAGAGGAAACAGGCCCAGAGAAGTTCAGTAACTTATCCAGTGACCCCACTAGTAAGTCATGGAGTGCCCAGCTAGTCCCCAGGCTTAGCCACTCCACATCTTCTACTTAAAAATATTCAGCCAACACGTACTGAATGCTTGGGGCACCCAGCTGCTATTCCAACCAGTGCTGGGAGTGCCCTGGGTGAAGGCCAGAGGATACAAGAGCCAGGACACAGAAGGGCAGCAAGCTAGTTTTCTCAGGTCGGGGGATGGTTGAGACTTTATCCCCAGGGAGGCCTCCCATGAGAAGTGCCCCATGGCCTGTGGCAAATTGCAAGACCCCAGAGTGCTTGCAGCTCGGGCCTCAGGGTGCTCCAGGCACGAGTCCAAGCGGATGCTCAGAACTGGGAGCGTGAGCTCAGGATCCAGCCCGGCCCCTGCCTGCCTGGCTTAGCGCCTTCCTCGGAGGCCTTGCAGCACAGATGGATTTGTACTTGAACGCCTCTGACTGCTTCTCCACCAGCTTGGAGGTTCAACGAATATGCCGATTTTGGCTCAGGGCATTGCTAATATTTGGACTGTGAGGTCCTGCAGCAGACTGAGCATGGAGCAGAGACTTGTCGCGAGAGCAAGGCACATCTCAGCTCTGTGGAGAAGCTGGCGTGTGCTTGGGGGAAAACCGCAAGCCAGGGTGTGTGGCCTGTTCATTCACTCATTCCCTCATTAGACACTATTTCCTGAGCCCCACCAGGCAGGGCCAGGCACTGTTGTGGGCACCGAGGATACGGCAGCAAATACACGCAGCCCTGTGAAGCTGCACTGTGGGGAAGAGACAGTAACAACCAAGGAAACACAGGGTTTTGAGGGTGGCAAGAAACAGAAAGCAGAAAAGTAAGACAAGGTGGGGGGAGTGCTGGGCAGGAGTCAGGAGAGGCCTCTCCCCAGGGTGATAACCTGAGCACACAAGGAGGAGAGAAGAAGGGAGTGGGCTGGGTGTCCCAGGTGAGTGAAGAGCCTGTGCAAAGGCCCCAGGTGAGGATAGCACAGGGTCAAGAGCGGGGCCCAGTGCAGAGGCCCTGCAGGCATGAAGGTTGGTGCGGTCCTTGCTCTGAGTAAGTTGCCAAGTCCCCTGATGACTTCTGAGCAGAGAAGGGACCCTAGCTGATGGCTTCCATGTCACAAATAGACCCCAGAGGGCCAATAGTGGAAACACGCAGCTACTGGGATGATGGGAGACATGGGATGGGAGAGTGGGCCAACGTGAGGAAATCACGGGGTGGAGAGGAGCCATGAGTGCCGACCCCGAAGGAAGAGCTGGCGGATTTGTGGGAGGCTCGGAGCTGGAAAGGATGAGAGGGTGGGGCCAAAGGCGATGTTGGTGTTTTGGGCCGAAGGGCTGGAAGGTGAGCACTGTCATTTCCTGACGCAGGGAAGACTGGGAGGAGTTGCGGGGGGGCGGTGTGAACCACATGAAGTTTGCTGTGTGAGGGTCGGGGCTGGGAGCTGAGCACACATGGAGGCGTCTATGTCTAGACTGCAGGGGCACCAGCCAGGTCACGGAATCTGTCTGTGAGGCATCAGCTTGAACCTGCCTTGTGGTGTTCAGAACTGCGAGGCTGGGTGGGCTTACCTGGGGTGCCTGTGCAGGGGGAGAGGCGGTCCAGGAGGGAGCTCAGGAACTCTAGTTTTCACAAGGCCAGATGATTGGGTGAACCAAGCCACAGAGACAAAGGAGGGGTGGCCAGCAAGACAGAAGGACAATAGGAGGCTGTGGGGTCTTGGAAACCAAGTCCGACCCCATCTCACGTTGCCTGCAGCCCTCCATGTGGCCGATTACACCTGCATTCCCGAAATGCTACCTTAGGCATACGGAGACTGCCAGCAACAGAGCTTGTAATCCCAGCAACAGAGCTTGTAATCTGAGGGAGGTGGGAGCTCTTGCAGAGTTTTGAGCAGGGCAGTCACCCAACCCGGCCTGCATTTATAGATCAGTCTGGCTGTAGCAACGGCAGGGGCTGGAGAGGAGGCTGCTGTGGGGCCAGGCAGCACAGAAGGGAAACACCAACAGGGCGCACTGCCAGGGGAGGAGGTGAGCAGGAGACGAGTCGGGGTGACCCAAGGTGCCTGGCCAGAGTGCCTGGCAGGACAGAGTTGCCACTGCCTGAGAGGGGAGGGCTGCAGATGAAGTGGGATTGGGTGGGGGGAGAGCTCAGGGGTTCAGCTTTGGACATGTGACATTTGAGACATTTATTAGACAGCCAAGCTGAGGTGTGGAGTAGACAGCAGGAAGAGCAAATGTGAAATTCTGCGAAAAGGTCTGGGGGAGTGATAGACATTTGGGGACACTGGCATAGAGGTGGTATTTCAGGTCACAGAGCTAAAGATCACCAGCAAGTGGGCTCTGGATGCTCCACCATGAAGGGTGGGGAGAAACGATCCTGAAATAGAGGAACCCGAGAGGTAGGAGGAAGGCCTGGGGAAGGTGTCCAGGGAACCAAATCAGGGCAACGAATTAAGAGGATGGGGCGATCGACGATACCCAGGCTGCCCGGAAATGAACGGGGGGAGGGGCCTGCTGTTGGCACAGAGGAAGGGCCTGGTCTTCAGACTTGATTTCCTAAGTCATGCCAGAATGCTGGCTTTATTCCGTCACCATCACTGACTCATTCATTCATTCAAGCATATTTGTTGGAACCTAACACTGTTACCTCTCTGCACTAGCACCTCCTCCCAACGACCGTGAGATCAGCTGCCATGGGGGATGCCTCAGCCTTCCAAGTTGTCATTTCAAAAAGAGAAACAAAGGATCCCTTCCAGTTGGCATTGCTTTAGCCCTTTAATTTAATTTGATTCTAATTCATTAAAGACCAGTGATTCTCGTAAAGTCAGCGAGCTGCCTCCATTGAGAGGGGACGGACACCCAGCACAGAGGAGGT
>RJWJ010031564.1:0-19134 GCA_004363605.1 Indri indri
GATATAGTCAATAATACTTATAACTTGTTGCAAAGTGTCACTTAAAATAGTAGCTTTAGCACAGAGGTTTTGCTAATGCAAGATACAATGAAATGAAATGGGAGCATCTGGATCTGTTAATACTGTTTTTATCTGTGCAATAAGCCCTTCATGTTTTCCTGTCACAGAAAGTGCACTGTCTATACATACACTCACTAAATTTACCAAATTCACTCCAACTTCATGACATTTATCTTGAAAGTTGTTGAAAATATTTATTCCCTGTGTTCTGTTCACAAGAGTGTCCAAAGCAAGTAACTCTTTGTAGCAAAGAAAATCTTCTATTATGACCTGAATGAAGCATAAAACCTGTACTGACTCAGTAGTACTAGTTGATTCATCCAAGGTGATTGAATAATATATATTTTCCTTTTAAAGTATTGCATGAAATTTCTCTGTTAAGTTGAAGGCTAATTCATGCTGCCCATCAGTTATGGTTCTCCTCAAAAGAGGCAGTAGTGGGTACTTTGAAATGTTATTGGGAATCCAAGCATCCTACAACTTTGACAATACATTCTTCCACAATTTCTACATCACTGAATGGCTTCCCTTTTTTCCGAGTATATAAGCTACTTTATAAGTAGCTTCAGTGGCATTATTTCCAGGTCTTATGGCTGCATGAAAGAATTGTCTTTGCTTTTGCTTTTTAACTTTTAATTTCTGCAATACAACCTTTCAAGTTCTGCAATACAAACTTTCATGCCTCTCCCTCTAATTTAGAATATTTGTGGTCCTTATGAGTATTATAATGCTGATGAGCATTGAATTTCTTTAATGTTGATGTTGTAGTATCACAAAGTAAGCAAATCATCTTATCTTTAACAAAAACAAGATAATGTTGCAATTCCCAATCCTCACTAAAAAATCTGTTTTCTTCCTTCAGTGTTCTCTTGGTCTTCTTTGACATGATGGGCTGTTAAGCAGACAGAATTAAAAAATACTGTTGAGCTGTGCAACTATTCACAATTTCACTTCAAACAGAAACACAGTGCACTATTGTTAAAAGCTGATAATAGACTGGTGTACTCTACCCTTATAAACTCTCGCCAACCAGCCTCATGTGGTTGTGGTGCCAGTCAGGCAGGGAAAGTTAGAACTAAATCATGAGTGTAGCAGCTGTCAATTTAGCCCTTATGGTTTATTAATGTTCTATTAAGTAATTTTGCCAGTCAATTTTGGAGAATTATTTCATTGAAACTTATTTTATTCTTGGGTATTTTAAATACGTTCATTTTAAAAATAAAATAAAAGTATAAAAGATGAACAAAAACATATTAATAAAAATACAAGGATTTATTCTGTAAAATTTGGATTCAGTCAAAGGGCCACGCTTAAGGACCTAGAAGGGCACAGGTTCCTCACCCCTGTGCTATTACATCTCTTTCCCAAGAAAATGAATGTGAACTGGTCTGGCTGCCTGAACGTAGGGTGGGGTAGAGTCCATCGGGTGACAGGAGATGGGCGAAAGATCATTCGTTAATATTTCAAAAGTATCATATAATATTTGAAAAACTTAGAAACCTAAACTGACTCTGTCCTTGATCCCAGGTACTAGCATGAGCTCCTTGTTTGGTGTTACTGTGGGTAAGGAAACTAGTCTGCTTAAGCGAGGATCCTTCTGTTACAGATCAGCAAAAATCAGCATGAACCATAATGAGACCTTGATCTTGAGGAAAAGACTAGCAATGCGTAATTCTCTGCCTGGATTCTCATTTCCTAGGCCTTGGAAAGGAGCCTCTTCAGGTCCAAGTTGCCATGGGAGTGAGGCAGAATGACTCGAAAATGGAAAGTGACTCTTCCCAGTGCTAGGGTCACTAAAGCTCTGGAAAGGAGAACTCCTTCCTGGGATGCGTTTCTTGCTTTGAGAATCTTTGCTTACTCCAAGAGAAGCAGACTCAAAAAGGACCCTGCTCCTTATTTTGTAGATGTGTTTCCTGACTGCTCTCACATGAGCGCTTGGCAGTATACTCCCCTGTTCCTTCCCTTTAGGAGTCCTTCCTGACTTCTGTCGGGGTGAGGAGGTGGCGTAGCAAAGAAGAAAGAGGAAAGGATTGTGTTCATTTAGCAAAGAGTGCAATGATGCCTTGAAAAGCTTATCCAACTTTGAACACACGTGTCCTCTCAGTTCCTAGATGAGTCAATTATTTAGATAAAAAGAACATTTGCATTTGTCTGTTCTTCATTTCGCTCTGGGGCGGGGGCTGATAGAAAAATGTGACAGAACTGGGGGTGGGGTATGGCATGTTCCTCTGTCAAAAATGGAATGCTTTGCAACTCTGGAACTCCCGAACTATTTTCTCACGGGCAAAAGTGAACTTGTAACATCTCCAACCAGCAACTCCTCTTCCTGTGTTTCAGATTTTAATTCATGGCGCAGAAGTCTACATAAGCGTCCAAGGTCGAAAACTTGAAATCGTCCTTTCATCTCCCTCCCAGACAACTCACTCAGCTGGACGACAAATCCTGTTGATTCTAGCTCCTCAACCAAACCTCCGGAATCAAGTCCCTTCAGTCCAGACCCTGTTTCTGTCTTAGTTCAGAATAGTTAATTTCCTCTGTCTGGTGCTAGTGTATCTTAAATAGTTTCCTGCCTTAAACATCTCTTGTCCTTCAAGCCATGTCATTGCAGACTTATCTTTTCAAAACACATCTATCCTGGTCACTCCTCTGCTTATAAACTTCTGCTACATCCCCATTCCCTGCAAGATAGAGTCCAGATCCCTTCCTATGGTGAGCACTGCTTTCCAGACGCTGACCCCCTGGCCTCATGTCCTTGCCACTCCCTTCTTTCCAGACTTCTACCAAATCTGATGTGCCTCAGCGGCACCAAAATGCCCACTTTTTCCTGACTGTAGCCTCTATGCTCTGCTTATGCTGGTCCTCTACCTAAAAACTTTTTTTGCTGTTTCTCAACTTGGCAATATCCTTGTCGACCCGGTGCTCATGGCAGTTCCTGGAGCATGTCGCCTTTCACCCCCTCAGGCTCTGGGCTCCCAGATGCCTGTTCTTTCCTGCATCAGAATTTTTATTTAAATGTATCGCCTCTATTGGGCATAAGCTCTTGAGAGCAGGGACTGTGCTAGATACATAGTAGGTATTCAATCAAGTTTGAATGATTGATTGAGTCTATATCTCAGCCCAAGTTCCAAAGACACAAGGAGTTTTTTCCTATCTTTTTTTTTTTTTTTTTTTTGAGATGGGCAGTTTGTGCTTAGGCAGCTGGTCCCTACTGCATCTCTTCTTATTTTCCCTTTTCTAATGTCTCTACCCTTTCCTTTAGCTACTAATCACTCCCCTCACCTCTCAGCATGATCCTCTCAGTTCCTGGCCATGAAGACAACTCTTCCCTCTGGGAGAGCTCCCCGCCTGCTTCCTACCTGGAATGTCAGGAAGACAAAGTGGGGCCCGCTCCCAAGGGCGGAGGTGGTTTGGCACCAGTGATCTGTCCGTTTGCAGCCAAACCTAAAAATATAAACCATGCTGCCAAGGAGGAGGCTGGAAACCACTCAAGTGGAATAAGATCCAGAGACAACAGACATGCCTGTTGTCTCTGGATCTGAGAGAGGAGAAAGAGATGTCACTGTCAAACCCAGAGACCCCAAGGTCAGGCTTTCCACGTAGGTGGGGAGGAGAAGGTCATTATGGCACCACTGAAAGATGGGCCTGCAATTGGGTGGGGGAGTGGGTAAGGGCGGGGGCAAAGGAACAACACAGGGACATATTCCAGCCCAGGCACAGACTATGTGGTCCAGGGACAGGCAAGAGACACTTCTGGCTTTGGCCGAGGGGCTGGCTGGGAGCTTGTTGTAACTGTGAATGATGCCAGGATGCTGCTTTCCAACAGTTGTGATCCTTTGCGTTGCTGAGGCCACTTAAAATGAGACCCACACTGCCTAATCTTGTGGACTCTTAGGAGGGATTTAGGAAGGGAATGGTACCTGCCATACCAAGGGAGCAAGGAATAGAAGTTTCCCACCCCGCTCCAGAAAGAACATTCTATGAACAGAACAAGAAGAAAGTCTTGTGTTCACAGGCAGTTCAGCTGCCTCCTGAGACATTCCCTGTGCTGTGGGACTAGGAGGGGAACCTTACCAGGAGAGATGGGATGTGTCACTGCCACTGAGACCCTTGTTCTTTATCAGAGATGTTTGTCAGGGAGGTCCCTTGATGAGCTCTTGGCATCTCATTACCACCTTTAAATCAGCTTGGAAGAATCTGGGCTTTACCAGACATCTTGGTTGATTGGTTCTTCTCTAATATCCAGCACTGTTGGGTCAGCTCATTGATACCTAGAATTCTATAGACTCTGAATATCAACTAGGAAGTAGACAAATGTTCTATCATAAGCAGTGTGAAGCTTGTCACTGGTAATTAAGAGATTAAGTAACTCAAAATATCAAGGGGCAATATCATTGCTTAATTTCCAGACCCCAAAAGCTTAAGTGGGGAGTCCAGAATCCGCTTCTTTCCACTCAGTTCTGACCGAGCTGCCCTAAGTATAACCTGTATAATTTTAGAAATGGAGAGATAGAAAAATCCATTTCATCCGGAACCCTAGAACCCCAACTTTACATCCCTCAGTGCTCGGGGCCCCAGAAATCTCCAAGGCCCAGTCAGGTGTCAGCCCAATTCAGGGTCCTGGGTAGGCGTCAGCTGTGTCATCAGGCTCACAAATAAACCAGACGCATAAGTCTTCCAGGGCTTTGCCCAAGCCCAGTCCTCTTGCTGGAAACTTCTTACTGAGACCTAGCTCTGTTCAGGGACACGGCTCTACCCCATGTCCAGGGCTGCCAGAAGCTTTATTGGAGAGTTTTCTCCAGAGCACAAAAGCATTTTCAGCAGGTGATGTCCCCCTTTCAGGAATTCAAAATCTCTCCTCCACCCTGCCCCCAACTCTTCATTCTATAGCAACTGCCAGGAAGAACCTCCCTCTGATCCTGCTACTGCCACACCTCAGGGAGCCAGCCACAGCCAGCAGTCGTGATGCTCCTGACAGCAGCGTTTCCATTGTCAGCTTTTTAAAGACTGGCACCTGCAGCCCTTTCTCCTTCACCCCACCCCCAGTGCTTCTGCTTCCTTGCATCTGTGCTAACAACCGCCTGCTCTCCCTACCACCTGCGCTGTGGCTCTTCCTATCTCTCTGGGGCCAGTCACCCCCAGGAGGACCTGGGGCGACGGAGCAAGCGGGATAGCAGAGTGGGTTCACACCACCATCTGTCACTTCCTAGCTGGGGAGCCAATTCATCCCACTAAATCCCAGTCTCCTCATCTGTAAGAAGCGGGAGTGTGGTAAAGGTGGAATGAAAGAGTGCCGTGCTCAACGCAGGCCCAGCCCACAGTACACAAATGAAGTAGCTATTTATAGCAGGTGGGGTAGGCCTCCGAGGGCTGGCAATCCTATATCCCTGTTTCTAAACGCCAGATAAAACCGCTTAGAAAGCAAAACATTAAATCCTAAGAAAATCTTTCTGTTTTCAAGGAATCCTAATAAATACCCTCTAATTTAATCTCTATCTTAATTCTATGAGGTAGACAGAACATATGCAATGATTTCCCCATGTTGTGATAATTTGGCTAGACTTAAAGAGCTTGCCAAAAGTCACCCAACTAGAAATAAGGGATATTAGGATTCAGTTCTTCTAAATCTCAGTCTAGGGCTTCCAAAATATCAGATTGGGTCTCAATCATTAAATCTAAGGAAACCCCTCTTTTAGCCTGACATTTAATCATTGATTACGTTTTCTTTTGAAAGTTTGTTTTATGGAGGTATACATGTTTTGACAAATGAACACAATCACGTAACCCACACTCCATCAAGCTAGAGAAAATTACTATGACACAGGAAAGTTCCCTCAGTGAGTCTCTGCTCCATTCCTCCATGGAGCAGCTCCACGATTCTGATTTCTGAACATCGTAGATCACTATGCCTGTTTTACGTGATATATTCTCTGAGTTCAGCTTCTTTTGCTCAGAATAATGCTTTAGAGATTCATTCATGGTATTGATGGATTGGTTGTCCCTTTTAATCACAGAGTATATTATCATAAAAATATACAGTTGGCCCTTCGTATCCATGGTTCTGTATCTATGGATTTGACTCATTGCAATCAAAAGTATTTGGAAAAAATACTGCACCTATACTGAACATGTGTAGACTTTTTTGGTCATTATTTCCTAAACAATACAGTAGAATAGCTGTTTACATAGCATTTACATTGTATGCACACATCATACCATTTTATATCAGGGACTTGAGCATACAAGGATTTTGGCATCTCCAGGAGGTCCTGGAACCAATCCCTCACAGATACTGAGGTACGAATAGACCGCGCTTTGTTTATCCATTCTCCTATTGATGGACATTTAGGTTGTTACCAATTTGGAGCTATTATGAATAAATGGCTATGAACATTTTTGTATGTCTTTTGTGGGCATATGTTTTAATTTGTCTTGGGTAAATATCTAGAAGAAGAATTTCTAGGTCATAGGACAGGCGTTTAATAAGAAATGGCCAGTTTTCCAAAGTGATGGAACCATCCAAGTTCCCATTAAAAATGTTTAAGAGCTCCACTTGCTCTGTCTTTGCGACCCTCTGTTGTCAGCCTTGTAAATCTTAGCTGTTCTGGTGAGTGTGATGTAGTATCTCACTGAAGTTTTAATTTATATTGTCTTGATAACTAAGGATATTGAAACACTTTTTCATGTTGTTGTTGGATATTTTCCTTTGTGATGTGTCTATTTGGGTCTTTTGTCCATTTTTTCAAAATTGGGTTGTCTTTTGATTGTCGAGTTACAAGAGTTCTTTACATATTTTGATAAAAGTCCCTTATCAAATATATGTGTTGTGAATATTTTATTCTAATGTGTGCCTTGCTTTTTCATTGTCATAATGGTATTTTATATGAATGAAAACTTTATTAAAGTTTTTAATATTGATAAAATTCAATATCTAAATGTTTTATGGTCATTGATTTTTGTGCGTAAAAAGATTTTCTTAGTCCAAGTCAAGATGATATTCTCCCACATTCTTTTCTAGGAGCTTTATGATCTGAGTTTTTATGTTTGGGTTTATGATCTATTCAGAATGGTTGTTGTATATGATGCTGTAGAGGAGAAAATGTAATTTTTTTAACTCTCGTAAGTTCTCAGTTGATACACTTTCCTGAAAACAAAAGTCATATAACGAGAAAAACCAGCAGAAGTTTATTGATGCACACTGTGCCCATCATACATGAGAGGCCTCAGTTCAGAAGTATCTCTAGACTTCACAAATTCTCTAGTGACAAGACAAAGGGGAGAGCAGTTCCAGTTTTTGGAGCGTGGGAAAATGTGGGCAGGTACTAAAATCTGCTCCCAGATTCCTGTGGTGCTCGCTGGTGCCCTCTCTGGACTGAAAAGCAAGTGCTGTCTCCAGTAAAGACAGGGTTTTGTCCTGCATAGAGGCGGAAGCAGAGTGCTTTCAGTGTCTGTAACTTAACAGTCCTCACTATTCGGGGGAGAAATATTTTGGTTTCCATTAATGTGAAGTAGAAGTCAAGATTCAATTTTTCCACATGAAAATCCAGTTTATCGTGATACCATTTGTTAAAGACAATTTGCTTTTGTCCCACATTTGAATAGCTTTGATATCTTTGCTAAAAATCAATTACTTATATAAATGTGTGTCTATTTCTGGACTCTTTATTGTGTTTCGTTGATATATTTATTTACCCTATGCCAACACCGTACCTACTTAATTATTGTAACTTTAGACTCTGTGTTGAAATCAGGTTGTATAAAATTCTTCAGTGTTATTCCTTTGCAAGCTTCTATGCCATTCTAGACTTTTACATTTCCATGTGAATTTTAGAATCGGCTTATCAATTTTTGGAAAAAAAGCCTGGTGGACTTTCGATTGGGATTGCATCAAATATGGAGATCAATTTGTGGAAAATTGATATTTTAACAATACTGAGTATTCCAAACCATGAACATTGTATATCTCTCTCTTTGTTTAGGTTTTCTTTAATTTCTCTCTGCAATGTTTGGTCCAGTTTCATAGTTGCTTACGGCAGGAGGGTAAGACCAGTACCCATTGCCCATCATAACCAGAGCCAGAAACAAATGACTGATTCTTATTCTTTAGGTTTAAACTCTTAGGCTTACTTCTCATAGTGGCTTCCTCAATATCTATAGAAATGCAATCTGTCTGCAAAGAGAGTTTCATTCAGAGAAGCAAGGATTTCAGGGGCTTTAGGAAATTTTGCTCCACTCAGAAGAAGGGTTAGATTCTATGAGTTCAAGTTCAATGTTGCGATAGTAGTAGCCATGTAGCCATGTATCCTGGCTACAGTAAACCACCCCCAGTGGTCATCTCCAAATGAGAACATCCCATCCAGCCCCTGGACAGGTATTTTGGACAAGTATTTTGGCTGGGGTCCTGGTATTTCCCTCCTGATTTTGTAGATTCCCAATGTTTCCCTCTGAGTGTGACCTGCAAAAGTAGACTTTGTAAAGTGTAAATTATATCATGTTAATCCTAGGGTTAAAATTCTCATATTGTTTCTATTTCAGTTATCTATTGCTGTGTAGCAAACCATGCCAAAACTTAGTGGCCTAAAACATCTATTCATTGTTTATCATAATTCTGTGGCTCAGCAATACAGTTTGGACTCAGCTGGGCACTTCTGTTGGTCTTGTCTGAGCTCACATATGTGGCTGCAGTCTCATCTGGCAACTCCATTGGCTAATAAGTCTAAATGCCCCCTATTCACACATCTGGGACTTTGGTGCTTAGCCAGGTTATTAGCCAGGCCTTGTCCATATGGTCACTTACCATTTAGTAGTCCAGTCTGGGATTTCCTACATAATGGCAGAAGTGTTCCAAGAAGGTGAAGGTGGAAGCTACAGGATCTCTTGAGGCTGAGCCTTTGGAATTAACACATCACTTCTGTCACATTCTGAGGTCAAAGCTAGTCACAAAGCTAGTCCAGATTGCGAAGATGGGAAAGTAGACTCCAACTCTTGAAAGGAGGAGCTGTAAAATATTGCGCCCTTCTTTTTCAATTTCTCACAGGTTTCCATTGCACTTATAATAAAGTTTAAATTAGTAAGTTCAAAATTAATAAGTTCAAAAATTAAAAATACAGTTCAGCACCAGGTGTGGTGGTTCATAACTGTAATCTCAGTGACTTAGGAGACTGAGGTAGGAGTATTACTTGAGGCCAGAAGTTTAAGACCAGTCTGGAAAACATAGAGAGACTTTGTCTCTTAAAAAAAAAATAAGAAAAAATTAGCCAGGCATGGTGGTACACACCTGTAGTCCTAGCTACTCAGAAGGCTGAGGCAGGAGGATCGCTTGGGCCCAGGAATTTGAGGCTACAATAAGCTATGATTGCACCACTGCACTCCAGCTGGGGCAACAGAACAAGATCTTGTCTCTAAATAAAAATAAATAAGTGAGACTCTGTCTTAAATAAACAAATAAACAAATAGATAAATAAATAAATAAAGTTCAAAATGGCCCTGCATAATCTAGCAGCGCCTTTCTCTCTGAATTAACCTGTCACCAATCTCTCCTTGGCTCACTAAAAACAAACAGTTGCTCTTACTCTAGGGCTTCCATATCTTCTGTTCCCTCTGCCTGGAATGTTCTTCTCTCAGATCTTTGCAAGGTTGAATTCCATTTTAGCTTTTAGTTCAAATGTCGGCTCCAGAGATCTTGCCTGAGCACTTCTCTCAGCCACTCCTTACCACCTTACCCTGTTTTATTTTTATATGGCACCTAGCAACATCAGAAATTATTCATTCATTCATTGCCTGTCTTCTCATCAGAATTTAAACACTGAGGGCACAGTCATCGACTTTCTACTTCACTTTCATCCCCCCCACCTAAATGATGCCAGACCCCAAGGAGATCCCCAACAATCATTTGTTGAATCAATTAATGTTGCAGTCTGCATCTTTATAGCTTTTACAATCCTTATCACCTTAGAAGACAGGAGAAAAGTGGGCCGAAAAATGAATCTCTATCCACAAAGTCGGGATTAAAAAAAAAAATCTGTCGGCTATTTTCTTGCAATTAGCATAAATTGCCTCCAAGTGACGGTAGTGCCTTACTCTTCTGGGGCAATCTATTAGGCAAGTGTTTTTCCTGAGATTTAAATGGTGTTGTTTGCCCAAGTGCACGCTAACAGATTTATAATTAATAATTCATTATGTAATATACTTTTAAAATTGCTGACTTGAAACGATAAAGAGTAAAGCTGTTTATTCTTAGAGAATAAATACGTACAGAAACACTCTGTTCTCTGTGTATATATTTGTTTTTAATCATTATTAAATTTAAATCCTCCCACATAGCCCTATTCTGATTAAAGTGTTCTTTCTAATATGACATGAATTCCACCTTGGAGTCATTGCGCCTCGAGGCTGATGTGCGGCGCTGGACCTTCAGGCTAGATCTGTATCGCAAAGCTCTGCAGCTTCTCTCAGCTCTGAGCTCGCCTCACTTAGAGCCGGCCAATGACTTAGCTCCTCCTGTGTCTCAACTCCCTTTTCTCAACACTAGTTCCTTCATTTCTCTTCCTTATATGAAAATTAGGAAGAGAGAGAGAGAGAGAGAGAGAGAGAGAGAGAGAGAGAGAGAGAGAGAGAGAAAGAGAGAGAGAGACCTATTCCTTTATCCTGAAAGCACAATTCTGCCCCAGATTCTTTCTAATACAAAGAAAATAATTTCTGCCTCTCTTTAAATAAGAGCCGGATAGCTTCCTTCATTTGATTTTCACACTGGGAGTTCTTTAAACTACTGATTATGTACAATAGGACTTATCTGAGTGAAGCCATAGCAATGGTTCCACAAGAGGCAGTTTATACAAACTGTTTTTGTGATAAGAGTTCCAGAGAAACTCTTTTTCTAAAGAAAGAGATAGAGCTCTTAGAATAATGAAGCGACATTTACACAAAGCTTCTGATTGGGCATTTAAGCTTTTCTGCGCAGCTCCTGCGAAGAATGCCAGTTCCAAAGGGCACACCTCCTGCATCAGCAGCAGGGATCCAGCTGGGAGTCAGGTGAGATCTTAAGATCTCCAGGACCACACGCTTTCCTTGGTTCACTCTCCTTCACCAGGTATGCAAGGAATGCAATAAATGCTTACTGAGTACTCTACAGGGATGATCCAAGCTCAGAGCATTCCATAGCACAGCTGCTTAATCCAACCAAAGGATAACTTTTCTTCTTTCTATGGAGATAGTCCATTCATATCTTTTTGCGTATTGCTAACAAAATCCAATCACCCTTAAGTTGAATGTCTTGTAGGTTATAAATGCAAACAGTACTCATTGAGACACTATTTGTATGTAATGGATATTTATTAATTTACATCAGTGTCTTCTGGTCTTTCTGGATTGCACAGCCCATAGTTAAAAAAGGTAAAGAACTCCCTAAAATGTGTATGTATTTATATATGTTATTCAAAGGTACTACTCTAGCAATGTTTTACATACACGAAAATATATGTGAAAATATAAATTAAGAAAGGATAAGATAAAAAGAAGCAATAATGCTTTTAAGTAATTGCTTTATTTATTAATGGTAAAATGTTATTCTCAATAACGTCTTTTACACATTAATATTCTTAGTGAGGCCGGGCGAGGTGGCTCACGCCTGTAATCCTAGCACTCTGGGAGGCCAAGGCGGGTGGATCGTTTGAGCTCAAGAGTTTGAGACCAGCCTGAGCAAGAGTGAGACCCCATCTCTACTAAAAAATAGAAAGAAATTAGCCAGACAACTAAAAATATATAGAAAAAATTAGCCGGGCGTGGTGGCACATGCCTGTAGTCCCAGCTACTCGGGAGGCTGAGGCAGGAGGATCACCTGAGCCCAGGAGTCTGAGGTGGCTGTGAGCTAGGCTGACGCCACAACACTCTAGTCCAGGCAACAGAGTGAGACTCTGTCTCCAAAAAAAAAAAATAAATAAAATAAAATAATGAGAACAATGCAATCGAAAATACTTTCTTTTCATCCTTTATCTTGGCTTGGGACTTTGTAGTAAAATCATTGGATGGTTTAGCTCTAAGTTTGGTTTGGTTTGTTTTTATACCTGGTTTTAATTTTTGTTAGAGGGAAAAAAAAGGCATGCACTACTGGTCACACCTACTAAATCTCGGTATTCATTGTTCTATCTTATTCACCAATTATGCAAAGGTTGTGAAAATTTAGCTAATATTTTCTAAAATCTCTAATATTAACCTGATTTTTTTTTTCAAATGAATCAGAAGTTGCTGTGTTCTTATATTTTTAGCAAATGTGTTCAAAATTCACTGTGTGAATGGTTTTTAAGTGTCAGAAAATTCTGCTTCTAAGCTTCTTAGGTATGAAGATATGAAAGTTTTTGGAGGTGGTGCAGTGTCATTTTCAATAACAAAATCATAATGATGAGAATATCTATTTTCACAATGCTCTCTCCATAGCACACGTTTCTTTTGAAAAGCAATTTACTTTCTCATTCATTGTTAAATTGCCACTTTTACATAAAGGAGGTGCATTTATTTTGGTGTATTTATTTCCTGCTAGATAGAATTCTACTAACAGCTACTTTTTTATTATTTAGAAGGTCAGAAATTGGAAAATATTGTATTTTTGTAAAAGCAAAATTAGCACATCTTCATGTATGACAACTCTTAAGGACGTTGACACAACATAAGCAGCAAACTTATTGGTGCAAAAAATAATTTGCATGAGCCATACCAAATAATCTAAAGATTTTACTATATTGTAAATGATCTTATTTTTATAAAACGAATACCAAGCCTAACATTTTGTATTTCTTTATGCCCACACTATTGTAAGTGGAGCTTTTTAGACGTGCAGAATCTCAGGCCAGGCCAGCCCTATGGAATTAGAATCTGTACTTTAACAAGGTCCCCAGGTGAGCCAAATGCACATTCAGGTGTGAGAGCCCTGCTCTATGAAATTCTGCCTTCCGCTTCTTTGCTGCAATAGCTTGTCGAGGAAAAATGAAGTAGGTGAATTTCACATATGGGGCAACTGCAGCCTGACTGCAGAATCCTTTTTTTATCCAATCAAACCACCTGCTTCAGTGGAGGTAATATTCAGTTTTCAAGATGTCATTCTGTGTGGAAAATATATCTTCTTTAGTGTCCCGTTCCTTTAGTGACTCACAAAATCAGTTCTAGTCATCATTGGAACAGAACCTAGCAATACCATCAACTGAGACATCTGTACTCTTCACCCCCTGTCTTACGAACCTCTAGCTCCTGCTCCATACCTATTTTTTTCTAACCTCCAACAATGTTTTCTGTGCATCTTTTAATATTATTTGCTGACAAAGCAATGCACTTTAGTCTGCCGCCATATTCTTGTCCCCATCTGATTTCAGCAATTTTTACCACCTAAGGAAGAACATAGAAGCCTTTTGCTTCTTCTAGGTATGAAAGCTTTAAAGATACTTCTTTACTGTTGTTTAGTGACATTTAAAAAAATACTGGATTGGGTACCACATGACCTAGAATATTGCTGAAGCAATTATAGAAGTTTGTGTCTGTGTTCTGAATGCCTGCTAGTCATGACTTCAGACACGGCATGCACTTGGGACAAATTAATGACAGTTAATGATAGCGGATATAAATATGTATTATAAATAATAATCTTCATTGTTTCCATTTCTCCCCCTTTGTCTGACTTCCCTGGAGTGATCAGATCACTACTGTGTCACCATGCAGTGTGGCTGACCGAGAGCTCGTTCTTGAGGGCTAACAGTCAGCCCAGACACTTCCTCCTTATCTGTCTCTGCAAATCTTCCAAATGCTATTTCTTTGCAGAAAACATTTAAAGCCAAGCGTCCATTTTCTGGCCGTCTGTTTAGTTAAAACTAAACACTGTATTCCATGCCCCTAACAGGGAATACACCACACTACACTGCACTGAAAGAAGAGGGAGTGCCACGTGTCGACCCCTGATTTATGTAAGTGCAAGATCCATAGGAGATAACCATGGACGTCTCGGGGTACGCAGCTTTATAAACTCACAGTGGCCTATTTTAGTGCTTCAGAAGCAGGGGAGGTATTTATAGAATGGTTCTACCTGAAAATAGAGAGCAGAGAGAAGGGCAGGTGATAACTCTGGGAGATGTCTGAAGCGGACGGGCAGGGTGCTCCATCCTATCACAGAATCACTTTTCTGCTCCCTACCCTTTTCCCTTCTGGTTTTTAGCCTTTGGAAACCTGACTTCATTGATCCGTGAGCTCAGTTCTTGCCCTTCATAGTGTAATATGCATGTGACCCACAGCTTGTCCTCAATTTTGTAGACACTCCAGTCTCCCCACCCCACTCTTTAAACTCTTTCACAGTCCAAGACTCTCATAAACAAGCTTTTGAGAGAACATTTTTTTC
Organism: Indri indri; assembly: GCA_004363605.1. Taxonomy (NCBI): domain Eukaryota; kingdom Metazoa; phylum Chordata; class Mammalia; order Primates; family Indriidae; genus Indri; species Indri indri. Next base: position 14,432 of record RJWJ010031564.1, read on the forward strand.
TTTTGCCCAGGAGCAGATTCCACCAACCCCACTGAGGTGGTGGAGGGCTTTTCCCCTTTCTACAAAAGTGATAAAGCTTCCTTTGCTGTCGTTAAGTTTTATAAGGTGATGCTGACCCTATCATGAAGTGTTCTCATCGAGGCGGCTTTGCTCATTAACCACAGTCGAGTGTTAACCTTTCCAGACATAAATAATACAGCAGCACCTAGGTCTGCACAGAAGAGGAGTGGATGGCTAGGCCTTTAATTTGTCTTTTTCCCTTGGATCCTTGCAAACTGCTTTTTCTTCTTGTGTTTGACAAAATGTCAAAACCATATTTCTCTTTGTCTGTGTTAAGAAATTCTTCATTCTGCCCTGACCTCATGCTCTGTGCCATTTAACTTTGCACTGTGGATGGGGTGACTAGAGGCTGGACTCAGCCACGTGACATGATTCAGTCAGTGGATGATGAGCAGACTGACATGAGAAGAGGTTGCAAATGAGCTTAGACATTGGAGCTTGTTCTATTGCCTCTCAGCCATGACCACAAGAAGGACAAGCCTGGGCAAGTCCACCAGTCCCCAGATGAGGCTCACCCAGACCAGGTGACAGTCATGGAGTCCCAGGCAGTTGAATCCATCCAAGATCAGTGTGGCCACTTAGCTGAACCCAGTTGATTCCAGAGGTGGGAGCATCAGCTGGTATTGGTGTACACACCTGGGTTGTTGTGGTTGGTTGTTAACTGGCACTAGGTCTATCCTCCCGTCCAGTTTCATCCCCTTTTTCTGCATCCTGGACCCAGCCAAGACCCCTCCTCAGGTATGCCTCTTTCATCATCACCCCTTCTACCTCCCATCTCATGAGCCTCTGCCTCTTTATTGGCTAATTTTCATCAGCATTTGAATCACCTCAAGTCTCTCCTATCATTCAGTTCCTAGATAATTGCCTTCTATCTTAACCTTCCCTTCTTCCACTTATTGCCTCATCTCCCCCTTTCCTTCACACATAGACTCTCAAAAGAGAATCTATCTCAAAAGAGAATCTTCTCTCAAAAGAGAAGAGTTGTTCCAACTCTCAAATTCCGCTTTTCCACCTTGCGTTCACTCAGCAACCCACTAGAGTTTTGTTTCCTTCCACATCATGCCACTGAAGCTGCTCTTACCCAGGCCACCGATGGTCTGCTTGTTATTGAATGTGATGGATGCCTTCGGTACTTCTCTTTCTTTCCTCTTTCTTTTTGTATGGCCTCTTCGCAGCATCTGACCTTTGACATTCATTCATTCCCAAAGTCTCTCTTCCCATGACCCATGGCCCTTCTGGCACCATGTTTTCCTAGGTCCTCTACTTCTCTGGGGATCCTCAGGGTGCCTCATGGGCTCCTCATCCTCATTTCTTCCCTTTGATATTGGTTGGTTCCCTAGGATGTCTTCTCTTGTCCCCAGACCTGGGGTTATCTCACCCATGTCTCATTGTCTCCATTACCAACAACAAGATGGTGACTCCCACATCTCTAAGTCCTGCCAGTTCCCTATCCTGAACTCCAGACACATATATCTAAGCATCTATTGGATATCCCACAGAAAATCATAGATGTCTGCAAATTAATTCACTGTTGTCCCCTTGAAACTCCCTCTTTCCCCTCTGTTCACTGTCTCAATGAATGGTTCCATCTTCCACCCAGTGGAATAAGCCAGAATCCCCTTAGTTTCTTTCTTTTCTCCTCCACATTCGACCTATTTCCTGTTGAGTCTACCTTCCTAACGTATCTTCAGTCTGTTCGCTTCTCTCTATCCCACGTCAGCTACCTTAGCTCAGGCCACTCATATTCTTTGACTTGCTTATTTCTTTACCAGGCTCCCAACTGGCCTCCTGCTTTCCTGGCTCCAGTGCATTTCCCACACTGCAGCCAACACCATCTTTCTAAAACAGAAATTTGATCACCCTGTTCCCCTGCTTAGAACTGTTTAATGGTCTTCCATTGCCAGGGATCATAGCAGGTTCTTTGGGACATGCATCCCTGCTTACTTCTCCAGCTTTGCCTCTTGACATTCACTTCCTTAAACTAGTGGAAGCCATAAAGAGCTACCTGGCAGTCACTCAAGGGCACCGTTCTCTCTCCTTGCAGCTTTTGCACCTCCAGCTCCATCTGCCTGGGACAACCCACACTGTAGCCTTGTCTCAGCAGGTCAGGTGGGAAGCACTCCTATGTCCCCATGTGCACTGGCACAGCACCCCTGCCTCCCCCTCCACTATCCCTGCCTTTGCACTCAGTGGCCTCTTTCCTAGTCTACCATCTATGTGTGAAGTCGCCGAGGCAGGGATTGTCTCTTGTTCATCACTGTGTCCACAGAAGCCACCACTTTTGGGAACATGGTAGGTTCTCAATAAATATCAGTTAACTGAGAGACTGAGAAAAGGAAATAAATTAATTCATATGCAGGTGGACCATAGTCCTCTTACCTGAAAGCTTCTCTACCTTGTATATAGTAGAGCTAAGACCTTTTAGTTGCTCAAAGATTTCCTCCCCTTGCCTATCATCTACGAATGGATTTTGTCCTTATTTTATTGGCACTATCTTTAGGTCCCATAAAAATGTCTTCCAATTCCTTTTACTAGCTATCTTAGAGCAATAAGCTTCTTAAGTTTCCTCTGTCTCTAATGACTGCCATATGGAGACATGATCCACTAATGGTTGCTTCAATAAGCTGAAGTTATTGTTAAAACAAACTGAACTTCCTCCAGCTCACCACCCATTTTAAAGGCCCACTAAAATTGATTTTGTGAAATAGGCTTTTAAAAAATATTCTGCTTAAGTAGAAAATACAAACAGGGAGGACTGTTAGCTCAGAAAATGCAGGCCTATTCGGAGACCCAGTTTGTTTCTCTTGACTGAGCAGGAGGTAATAATGCCCATTGGCACAGTGCAGTCTGAACCTGTTTTTGTCCACATTAATGGATTCAGGGTTCTCAAAGATTCTGAGAAAAAATGAGTCCAGCTTCAGCTTTGAATGTCTTTGGGAGTGACTCGCCCTATGACATAGGCACAATTCATGTGTCTGCGTGATGGAAGGAACAGTGCACATGAGCACTGTAGCATGAAATGTCTTGTTCATTTGTGCCATGTTTCCTCAATACTAATAAGCCAGAGTATCACGATTCTACATCTAAAAACTTATTTATGACTGTATAAAATCTGCTGTTGCAACCGCAAGGATTATATCTATTTACACACATCCACACCTACACATGCACAGACACACACATATATTTATGTAATATTTATCACGTGAGCCTCCTGTTTACTATAATATCTTTTGAAGCTATAAACAGTAAATAGCCTGGCATGAGCATTTTTCTACATCCCCATTTGGGCTCACGTTAGGAACTGAAGGCCCTAGAACCATAATCAAAATGAACTTTGAGGCCAGACTTCAGTTTCAAAATGGAGAAGGGAGCTCTGACTCCCCAACTTCTGTTTGTAGACTCTTGAACTGTGGTCATTCTGCTGGGTGGCTTTCTTAAACCCCAATCCCTGTGTCCACTGCCAGGATAAAATGAATTCTCTGAGGCCTAAAAACATAACCTGCACAGGGAACAGACAGACGGGCAGAGGAGCATGGCTTCAGAGGAAGCTGAAAGGTTAGTGTAGTGGGGCTCACGGCAAACACAGCCCCAGGCGAGGTGCTTGGAGGACAACCTAGGTGAGCTCCAACTGGTGATCTGGGGCCGTGAGCTGTCAATTGCTTTTTCAGGTTTTGATGTTTTTTTGTGCCACTTCTTTATTTTTTCTTTAAAGAGAAACTAAACTATTGTGGTTATCAGTAGGGTGAGTCAAAAACTGCAGAAAAGCTTGTTATGCAGCAGAGAGGAATGTTGAAATGAGAAACTGTGGGTTACATCAGAGAAGCTGAAACGGGTCCGTTAGAGAGTTCATCAACCACCGACTCACCTCCACCCCGGGGTGCGGGACCTGCTTTCATAACCCTGCCAGACCTTTTGTTTTTGGTCTGAAGAAGTAGAGTTCAATGTGCACCAAGTTCTGGGTGGGGTTTTTTAGCCATAAAAATCATAAGAACATAGACAACAGGCTTCTAATGACTTTAAAAGGCAGTGGGGGTCTCCAAACTCTCATGATTACGAACTCCTGTCAGTTAAAAATTATATGCTTATTTATTAATACCTTATAAACATGTACTAATATACTAACATAATGTGTACATGACAAAGCACATATATATATATATATATATATATATATATATATATATATATATATAAAATAGAAGCTAAGCAATGCGTGAGACAAAACATAAAAACAGAGGTTCTAACACTGTTTTCTTTACACGGGCTAGGAGATTACCTTCCAGGCCTCCTGTGGCTTTGAGGGTGGGTCCCAGCCAAGGGCGGAGTCTGCTGCAGCTCCTCCTATGTAGGCCTGTGAGAACAAAAGGACATGCAGAGAGTGAGAAGCTAGCAAATACTTCTGAGAGGGGATTTATGACTATGGAGATGTGGGCTTCCATTTCTGGAAATACAGTGGACTAGAAATCCTGAAGCCCTCCCACTCCAAAATAAATAAGCAAATAACTTAAAATGCTGAATAAAATGTTTTAAAAATTCAGAACATTTGATACAGTGGAGAAAAGTTCAGAATGTGAAAATAAAATGACTTTGGAAGCCACAGCTTCCCACAGGGGTTTCTCAGCCCCCGTCTAGAGCCTTGG